>JAECUM010005527.1:0-134680 GCA_016617855.1 Megalonaias nervosa
CAATGAATAAAGTATCAACATCGTGTACTCACCCGCGAATCACGTCACATACATTGAATCCACAATACAAGTAATTCCATCGAAAATATGCACACTCACAGATTTAAAATATTCAATAATTTTGTCACAGGTCATATAGGTCTGAATTCAGTGGGAAAAAATAGCACAATCACGTAACGAATGATGAAGCACATTTACTTTTCAGTATGTCCCAAGTTGGTAAAAGTTTGCGTTTTAAGCGCCCTCGGTAGAGTTCGTAAGCATAAACTTTTTCCTGTAAAAAGGAAACTTTCACAGCACAGTAAAAGTGTTCCAGTCACGTTGGAAGATGAAACAATTCATCAGATTCCATTTCTTTTATTTAAGTTCGGTACTGACTTCCTTTGAAGAAAGGTTCTTTGTTTTTATTGAAGATTGTAGTCGGCTTTCTTTGATGAAGGGTGCATGTGTTATTGAAGTCACCGCTGAAGGACAGCTTTGGAGAACCAAACAAATGTCCGTTTCTTATTGTGGCGGTAACATCAAAAAATTGTACTGCATGATTGAGACTGATTTTTTCCCCATTTGCTTAGTACGTTTTCATAACAATCGGTGCTTCAAAGGTAATGTTTTCTTTGAAATTTCAGCTACTACTTTATCTGGGTAATTTTTTTAAAAAAATGAATTGGCCATCATATGGTCAATTGTAGTTACTGTTCCTCTCTGCCTATTGAATGGACAAATGAGAGCTTGTTTTTTTTCCTTCTGTTTTATTTTTTTTTACATTTGTGGTAGTGGAGTGATGCTGCCTTCCACGCATGCGTCAGAAATTTAAAGAAAGGGTCAATCGACGATAGAGACCGAGGTGTTCTGGTCTGATGACAGGGATTACTACAGAAAATGTGAATGTTCTGAAGGATTTAATTTTGAGTGAAAAGAAGAATTTTTCTTGCCATCCATATACAAATGTCAGTGTACGTAAATATATTAATTACTAGCGAGCGGCCGAAAATCCGACGAAATATAGATTATGAAATAATGCCTCGTCCGGTTGATCTCCGCTACCAGAAATGTAAATTTGAAAAAAGCGGATATCTCAAAACTTACAGTACTCATGCTATATGTCAACATAAGCAGATTATGATATAACAATGCACTGTTAAGATGGTTTGTCAATATGGACAAAGAATTTGTTTATGTAGCAATATATAAATTTCAGTGCATTTTATATCAACTTTGCGGCTTCCTTTCATGGGACCTCTGAATTTCTCCACTCCAAATCAATGGTTGTATATACAAGTTTAAACAGCCAACAATGCCACCAATAAAAAAAATCGCCAGATGGCATATTTTGCCGCCAATAAGGAAAAAAATCGCAATTTGCGATACTGGCGAAGCCCTGCGCGATTCCTGAATAAATTTTGTAGACGTTATTTTTCGTACTTTTAAGAAAGAAACTATTTTTTCGTGTATGAGAAAAATGCATATAAAATTTCAGGAGCCACACCACGATCGTCTTGTATTATTCACACGCGATCTCTTCCCTAAAATGATAAACATTTTGTTTTTTCGTACTTTTAAGAAAGAATTTTTTTTTTTTTCGTGTACGAGAAAAATACATCTATATGAAATTTTGGGAGCCACACCACAACCGTGTTATATCCGAATTCGTGTTATAACGGAGCATGCTATTGCGAGGTCACACTGTATATATATATATATATATATATATATATATATATATATATATATATATATATAAACCACATACATTAAAAAATAACATGCATTTAAAGTGTTGGTGTAAAGCAATTTGATATACCAGTACTATTGGTATATCAAATTGTGATCCGCCCATGGCGCAATAATACGCATATATAAACATTCTCGCGAGCGTCTGCAGTTGATTCTAGATAGTGATCAATTTTCCAAACATT
Source organism: Megalonaias nervosa (assembly GCA_016617855.1). NCBI lineage: Eukaryota > Metazoa > Mollusca > Bivalvia > Unionida > Unionidae > Megalonaias > Megalonaias nervosa. The sequence goes on from JAECUM010005527.1 coordinate 1,917, forward strand.
ATTCACTAGTGACGTATGAAAATAATGATGAAAAGTATTAATAATCCCCGTTTTCTATATGAATTTAATATGGTACTCATTTTCATCACAATCCTTTCTGCTTTCCGTTCTCCCCTCCCCGCTCATGCATAACGGACAAACTGCGCAGAAATGTGGAATGAGAGACTAAAGGAATTTGGGCTGGATTAAAACCTTGAAATAGAAATTACACCAAGTAACCTATAAGAATATGGTTCGTCGTAACGATATGTGTGCACTTTCCTTGGGATTTATCTACAGTGTTTATCAATTATACAAAGTTGCAAACCAGTAAATTCCTCGGTTACGTGGTACACATACTGTGATATATTTAATGTTTTGTTGTTTTTTCTTAAACATACCATAATGTTCTAAAAAATGGATTATTATTATTTAAATATGAAAATGTCCGAAGGCCGGCCTCTCTCTCTCTCTCGACCATCGTAGCAGGATACAGGCTAAAATCTATGAAATGGCGAACATAGAGGGTTTTCGTTTGTGTCATCCCACGATATCTCTGGACTTATGAATGATGGTAAAAGTTAAGTCAAACCGACCAAAGGATGAGAGAGAGAGAGAGAGGGAGAGAGAGAGAGAGTTTTAAAGTCAAACCGACCAGAGAGAGAGAGAGAGTTTGTGGTCGGTTGTACTGTTGCTAAAGCAGAATAATGACTTAGATCAACTGTAAATATATTAAAATATTTTAATTACCTTTTGTTGGTTCGTCAGTTGGCTTAGTTTCTATTCCACATTAATTTCCATGTGCCGGTGTCTGCATAGCGTAGCTATCCAAGTGTTTCTACTGCTCTACTTCTATCATTAAAACCATCTTTCATGTTTAAATCATAAGTGTGTATTATATTGATTTAATCAATGTGGAGAAAAATAGAAACCAAGAAAAGAAAACGATCAACTTATCAATATGAAGAGGTGATTGTAAATAGCCACTAAAGGCATAGAACTACATTTTGTAGCGGACACACTCGGGGATGTGAGGAGTTCATTCACTAGGTCAATACACGGCTGCCTGTAGTAAATCTGAACTCCGTTCAAATGGCAAATATATGTATTTGTATGTGATATAAATAAAATATATGTACAGTATGTACGCTGTATCAATGATATACCACTCGTTGTATAAATTTTTCATTAAAAGGAAACTCAGCAAGCTTCGTTTCCTTTTAATGAAAATTTATACATCTCGTGGTATATCATTGATACAGCGTATATACGATACATATATTCTATATATACAGTGTGACCCCTCTATAGCACGCTCCGTTATAACACGAATTCGGGTATAACACGATCGTGGTGTGGCTCCCAAAATTTCATATACATGTATTTTTCTCGTACACGAAAAAAATATTCTTTCTTAAAAGTACGAAGAAAAACAAAAAAAAAAGTTTATTATCATTTTAGGGAAGAGATCGCCTATGAATAATACAAGACGATCGTGGCGTGGCTACTTAAATTTTATATGCATTTTCCTCATACACTAAAAAATAGTGTTTTCTTCTTAAAAGTACGAAAAATAACGTGTAAAAATGTTTTCAGAACTCGCGCAGGGCTTCGCCAATGTCGCAAATTGCGATTTTTTTTTCCCCTTATTGGCGGCAAAATATACCATCTGCAATGTGCCCTCTAATATTTTTCCTGTGTGAGCGGAATTTTGAAACTGCTGCGCGGCATATGTATTTGCTACCAAAACTTGTGCGCGAAATTTTGAAACTGCTGCGCGGCATTTTCTAATGAGCTGCGCGGCCGCGTAGCCGTGCACCTTAACGGGAACATTGACCATCTGGCGATTTTTTTTTAATGGCGACATTGTTGGCTGTTTAAACTTGCATATATAACCATTGGTTTGGAGTGGAGAAATTCAGAGGCCCCATGAAAGAAAGCCGTAAAGTTGATATAAAATGCACTGAAATTTTTCTGTTGTTTCATAAACAAATTATTTGTCCACATTGACAAACCATCATAACAGTGCATTGTTATATCATAATCCGCTAGTAATTAATATATTTACATAGATTGACATTTGTTTGTGGACGGTAAGTAAAATTCCTCATTTTTTCACTCAGAATTAAATCCTTCAGAACATTCACGTTTTCTGTAGTAATCCCTGTCATCAGACCAGAACACCTGCGTCTCTTTCGTCGATTGACCTTTTCTTTAAATTTCTGACGCATGCGTGGAAGGCAGCATCACTCCACTACCATAAATGTATTAAAAAAAAAAATACTCTCACTTGTCTGTTCAATATGTTGACCATACGACGGCCAATTCATTTTTAAAAAAAAAAAATGCACCCAGATAAAATAGTAGCTGAAATTTTAAAGAAAACGTTACCTTTGAAGCACCGATTGTTATGAAAACGTACTAAGCAAATGGGAAAAAAATCAGTCTCAATCATGCAATACAATTTTTTTTATGTTGCCGCCACAATAAGAAACGGGCATTTCTTTCGTTCTCCAAAGCTGTCCTTTAGCGGTGACTTCAATAACGCATGCACCCTTCATCAAAGAAAGCCGACTACAGTCTTCAATAAAAACAAAGAACTTTTCTTCAAAGGAAGCTATTACCTAACTTAAATAAAAGCAATGGAATCTGATGGATTGTTTCATTTTCCAGTGTGACTGGAACATTTGTACTGTGCCGTGAAAGTTTCCTTTTTACAGGAAAAGAGTTGATGCTTACGAACTCTACCGACAGCGCTTAAAACGTAAACTGTTACCAACTTCGGACGTACTTAAAAGCAAATCTGCTTCATCATTCGTTACGTGATTGTGCTGTTTTTTCCCACTGAATGCAGACCTATATGACCTGTGACAAAATTATTGAATATTTTAAATCTGTGTGTATGCATATTTTCGATGGAATTACATGTATTGTGGATTCAATGTATGTGACGTGATTCGCGGGTGAGTACACGGTGTTGATACTTTATTCATTGCTATGCATTAGACATGTATATATAAACAGTATACACGTATGTGTACCAATGCGTGGTTCTCTGAATAAAGTAAAATATTATAAATGCCTTTTGTGTTTTCACTACAGGTGTATTTCTCATTTAATATCCATCGATTTAAGATGAAAACTGTGCCAATGAAGCACATATTTTTGCGCCCGCATTTATTACCTTACCCCCCCCCCGCACATTGTTTCGGGTACATGCATCATTTTCTTCTGCTAACAGACCCGGTTGCTTATAACACGGTTCGGTCTATAAAACGGTCGGGTTCTACGGCTCCCAACTACCGTGTTATAGCGGGGTCACACTGTGTGTGTGTGTGTGTGTGTATATATATATATATATATATCCTAAAAGTGTACTTGGTAACATTTCCATGATACAAGTTAGCTTTATTAAATGATTTCCAAGTCACAAATTAAACTAGAAGTTTCCTTGTAGGCTGTGGTGTTGTATCATCAGGCAAGCTGCTTTACCCTAATTACTCATAACTACCGGTAACTAAAGGAACTTGGCAAAACACCTTTAAGTAGGCTTAGTCTCACCAAACCAAAAATGTTGTTCTTTTTCTAAAAAGCAAAACATCGTAAGGCATATATAGCCTTTCCTAGCAACAAAATTTCTGTATGTCTCTGATACGTACCAATAAATACAAGTGCCTTTTGGACAAAATAACTTTAAGGGAGCTTTGCCCAAACAAATCAAAATAATGTGTGTCCATTATGCACACCAGTAAACAGTAGTAAATGATGAGATGCAACTAACTTGGTACCTGAAGGCAAAATGCATTAAAGATGTCCTGGCTTAGCTAAATTAAAGCTGGGTATTGTTTATGCATTTCTCATGGACACCAATAACACAAAACATTGGCAAAAGTTTACATTGTCTCAGAAAGAAGCAAGATTTATTTCTATATTCTATAACATTCATGTCATTCTGATGATCAACTAAATATATGAATATCAATTCATTATAAATTTTGATGTGTGGATAACGCATAATAGCAGTTGTTTATTAAAATAATGGAGTTAATGTAAATTATGTTATAACAATGAAAATACTGCACTCAGCAGAAACAGATTAGGAAAACCAACTGATACAACCTCTAGGGTGTTTTTTTTAAATGAAAATTCTTGATTTTTGCAGACAAAGGATTTGGGGTTTTATGTTTGGGCATTATAACATGTCTGCAATATGCTGGCCAATTGGGGTCATCAGTGATTGCACTGTCGATAATTTCAAACTGTCAATAACACCTGTTGTGTATGCCCATTATAAAATTACATGTACAGTACTGTAAATCACAGCATATTAGCGCAACAGTTTGGTGACTGGAGTTAGAAAACAAAAATTTGTGCATTATATTATGTATTATTCACATTTAATTGCAGCACAGTCATACAATATTTGTATTTCCAAGAAGTAGTACCAAAAATGAACTAATTAAACAAATGCTCCAAAAATAATGAAGCTAAACTACTAGTAGTTCCATTGTTGCATTCTCATGGTATACCATTTCTACTCACTTATAAGTCAAATCATACTGTAAACAACAAAGATCCTAATCTGCCATAGCGTAATGAGCCTGCAGATCAGGGTCTATGCTGTTTCATCTACTGATTACTCCTAACAAACTGAACAGACCCAGATCTGCCATCGCATAATGCGATGGCAGATCTGGGTCTGTGCAGTTTGCAGTTGAACTCATAAGCAAGTATAGACAGTATGTTAGTGATACAGTTGACCCGATTTGGTGGACAAATCCTGATGTTGCCGCAATATGAGCAGTACATACTTGAAGTTACATTGTCTCCACCCCCAGCAATAACATACCATCTGTACTCACTTGTAAGTCAAGTCTAACTGCAAACAACTTTGACGTCTGTCTCATAATGTGCCAGCAGATCAGTCATTGTAATGCTTTTCCTTCTGATTTCTCTTTACAAACCACAAAGACCCATATCAGTTGGCACATGATGCAGTGGTAGATTGGCATCTCTGCAGTTTTGTAGATGTATCCAACTTGCACATGAGTGTATATAGTATTAATGTCTGTGTAGTGGTGAAAATGAGCAAACAACATATGCATTGTGAAAAAGCTGAATTCACTGAATTTAAAAAAATGTACACTAAAATGGTGTGATTTATTGTAGTTTATAACATTACAGGGAAACAAATTAAACTGTAAAATGAAGAAAATCATGAATATTGATTGTGAAAGTAAATTTTGTATGCTGACAATAAAAGATTTAAAGCTTCTCAAGTTGATACATATCATGTCCCGTCATCATGGTGGATTACAGTTATTGTCAGGGCTGCTGTACTGACCACCTGCATAAAAGGACCAGTTGTGAACAAAATCCATGTTTGAAAAGTATTCTGTAATTATATAAATATTTTACCTGTATATAAAGACCACATGCTGATAAGGACAGTATCTGGGGACCCCCCCCCCAGTGGACAGTTAGCATGGGTCTGATAAGGTGACAAAAATATAAAGGGGACATTATGATCCATGTCACTGCTTTTTTTTAAAATAAAAAAAACCAACTTTATATTTAGTTGGCAACTTATAGCTACTATTGTGCTGATGTGCATTAAAATGATGTTACACACATACATGCTGTGCTTTTTTGTGTACAAGGTAAGAATATTGTCTAATTAGGAACCTCACCATATTCTATGGAGGAAGCAGAAAGTGTCTCGTGTCTGTCCATCCCTCCCTTTTTCTTCTGGTCCCAATTCTGTCTTGTTCTGGTCCCATACTGTCTCATCCTGTATGTTTGTCAGGAATAAGTTTCTGCTCAATAACTTTTGAAGAAATCCATGGAGTGAAACCAAATTTGGTACAGGCTTTACATTAAGAAGACCTGAGTACAGATTGGTTTTCAACATTTTATGACAAAATTCGGCTGATTTATTCCCTGTTTGAATAAGAATTTTACGTATGGCAGTATGCTTTCTTCTCTTGCTTCATATTGGCAGAGGAATTCACATCATGAATACATTGTTTTGCTTTAAAGCTTACAGTATACAGTAAATTTATATAATGAGGCACAGCATTATGTTGTAAGGTATCCAGATATTATACAGTAAATTTATATAATGAGGCACAGCATCATTTTGTAAGGTATCCAGATATTTGCACTAGGGCATGACCTACACATTTGTAAATATGGTAACATTTGTAACATATGTTCTAACTTCTTCATCTCCACCTTCTCCACATAGTTGAAGATAGCATCCAGGTGCAAATTTCTCTCACAGTGATTGATGGGTGAAGCTAATTTGGTTGGCTTTAAAATAACAGTAATTCTTCCTTTCCTTTTGGAAACTTGGCTCTCTCTTTTATTAGATTCTTAAAAATGACAACAGAAAACTGTATAGTGGGTCATGTTTCAATAGATTTGGTTGTTTGTATCAGAAAAATGTATCCCAGGTAATGTTTCAATAGATTTAGTTGTTTATATCAGAAAATTGTATTCCTGGTCATGGATCAATAGATTCAGTTTTTATATCAGAAAACCTTATTCCTGGTCATGGATAAATAGATTCAGTATTTGTATCAGGAAACTGTATTCCTAATAAGAGGTAAGGAAGAGCCTTATTGACCTGGCGTCAAACATTCAAAGGTCAAAGTCACTGTGACCACACACAAAAATGTTTATGGCACATTATCTTAAGCCTAAAAGAAGATAAGTGACTAGAAGGGGAAAAACATGGTTTCTGCTTAATAATGAGTTCTCTACCATCTACTGGGGCCCCAAGTGGCCGAGTGGTCTAAAGCGCTCTCCATTACGGATCACTGCCATCTCACCTCTGTCTGCGTGGGTTCGAGTCTAGGATTCGGCGAATGTGGATATGTGAGAAAGCTTGCCAGTAGCTTCTCGTGGGTCGGTGGTTCTTTCTGGGGATTTCCCCGATTTCTTCCTCCACCATTAATACTGGCTGCCATGTATAGCCTATCGTGTTCTGAAAAATGGCGTGAAGCCCCACAACAACAACAAAAACTCTACCATCTACATTTAGCAGACTTTGTGGATGGATTGCTGTTGTGACATGAGAGAAGCCGATTAATTTTAGGCTTAAAAGATCAAAGATCAAAGTCAGTGTGATTGAAAGAAGGAAAATGGTTTCTGCCAAGTAACATTAGTGCTGCATCACATAACTGGACCACGTTGTGGATGGCTTGCACTTGATGTAGGAAAGAAGCATATAGAATTTAGTATAAAAAATTTAAAGTTCATAGTCATCACGACTCAGAGAAGAAACATGGTTTCCTCACAATAACATTCAGGTTTAATAGCAATGCTTGGATCATGTGCTTGACATACAGCTGCAGGACTTGTGTATATTTTATTTTGTTCAGAGAGAAAAAGACTTATAGTTAGGTATAAGTATTGTTTCAGTAATGCTTTTCTTTCATGGTCACGTAATGAAAATCCCATTAGTTGCCTTCCCTGCATACTTACTTGATTGCACAGTGCCCCTTTGTAGTGCATGCTGTATTTTGTTTGGAAATTAGATGGGATGTGAGCATGGCAAGTTGATTGGAGTTTTTGATGTTGAAAGTAGCAGCCTGTTTACTGAACAAACCCAAAATGACTGTATCTAGTGTAGCGTAATAAACTGAAACCAACTGAAATAATGCATTGACAAAATGTAAGACCAAGTGGTCAGGACGAGAATTCTAGTCAGCAAGTCAAGTGCAATGAAAGCATCTTTAACAGAGATTTTAAAACACACCATTCATACAATCGATGCATCGGTACATTGGATGAATTTCTGTATTGTATAATCCATGCATCTGTACACGCGTTGAATTCCTGTATTATACAATCGATTCATCTTTACACAGGTTGAATTCCTGTATTATACAATTGGTTCATCTTTACACTGGTTGGATTCCTTTGTTATACAATCCATGCATCTGTACACTGGTTGGATTCCTGTATTATACAATCCATGCATCTGTACACTGGTTGGATTCATTTGTGATACAATCCATGCATCTGTACACTGGTTCCTGTTTAAACGGACTGGCTGAGTAGCAGTTGTTTTTTGTTAGAATCTATGTACTATACATACAGTAACACAGATGGCATAATCTACCATATAATTTGTGTACTATACATACAGTAACACAGATGCCATGATCTACCATAGAATCTATGTACTATACAAACAGTAACACAGATGGCATAGTCTACCATAGAATCTATGTACTATACATACAGTAACACAGATGCCATAATCTGTCATAGAATCTATGTACTATACATACAGTAACACAGATGCCATAGTCCACTATGGTTCAAGTACACCGTGGACATGATTTATTTGGTATAAGACTTTGGCATGTACATCATTTGTTCTTTTCTTCTTCTCCTGTCTTTATTTTTTTTTCTTTCAAAAGCAAAACAACCAGAGACCTTTATGCAAGGCTCTCAGTAGATACAGCTATAACTTCTACTCACCAGCAGACCTGAAGGGACCCTTCATGTTATAAGAATTACAAACAAAGGGAGAGAAAAAAACGTGGTTGAAATAAAAATAATTGTCTTGCTGTTGTTCAGAATTAAATGTTTTGTATTTATTTATTTATGTATTTATTTATTTATATCAGATTTTGAAAATGAATTACTTTGATTTTTGGTATGCACATATAAAGCTGTCTGTCATAACAGTTGATGATACCATTATCTACTGAACCTTGACATATCAGGAACTCCAACAATGGAATAGTCACTGTCATTCACAGAAACTCTCCACCACCACCCCACCCCCCATCTCTCTCTCTCTCTTTCTCTCTCTCTCTCTCTTTCATAGCACTTGTTCTTTGTTATAATCTTATTAAAATCCTATGTAGGACAGTGGAGATGGGATTCTAATCAGATTATTCCTTGTTATCGAATGGACATAAATGGCAACTCTTCTGCAGAATGCAGAATGCAATCCATAATTATACTATTGCATCATCACTGGCATTCAGGCAATCAGAAATCTCTATTTGGCTCACTCAAAGATGTGATTAACTCACTCACAATTAATACATGGATGATATATAAAATCCTCCTTGAATGCAGTTTTTGTTTAAGGATTACCATCTTTGGTCACTTTTAAGTCAAATCCAACTGCAAACATCCTAGACACTGATTGGTTGAGGCACAATGCTCTGGCACGTCAGGGTTTGGGTTGCTTGTTCTACTAATTACTCCTTACACACTGCATAGACCAGATCTGCCAATGCATTATAGAGAGAGATATCTGGATCTATGCAGTTTGCAGTTAGACCTCACTTATAAGTGAGTATGGATGGTATACCTTACTTAGGTGAAAATAATATTTACAAATTTTTTTGTGCACAAAGGAGACATTGACATGTTTATGAGACTTTTGTAGCAAGGCAGGAGTTTCAATCCACCCTAATAGACAGTCACAAAATGAGAATGCTTTGTTTTCTCATTTGCATATTAATTTTAAACAGCATTAAATAATTTGAAAATTTTTCCAGCGATTGAAACTAGATTTTAATAAGTTTATTGTGAACTTTTAATGAAAATTGAATCAAAACTGTTCAAGTTACAAAGGTTTAATTTATACAAATTAAGTTTTATAGTAAATTCTGTTTGCCCTACATGGTTGCACAAGTTATATAGTGAATTCTGTTTTCCATCCTTGGTTAGGCAAGTTTTTACCTGACCACCAGATTTTGCAATGATTCACACCTAGTTGACAATCAAATTGATCAGCTGGTGCTTTGTAATATCTCTTATGCAATAATTGATTGACAGATGACACTCTTGGCATGCATCAGGTTTATCATTTATGTGTTTTGGAGAAATTCCTGTTGTGTAATACAGATTTGGGAGTCCACGTTGGACCTGTGACAGCAGTTTCTTTTTTATTAAAATGAAAGTGTCATCTGTGTGTGTGTGTGTGTGTGTGTGTGTGTGTGTGTGTGATTTGGATTTTTAACGTAATTTTAACAATTTTTCAGTCATCTGTTTGACAAGGTGAGTTAATAGGGCGTGGGGGGGGGGTAGAGAGAATAGTCAAAACTGAGTAGTTCAGTGGTATTGAAAAGGGATTATGACTGGTCAAAGAATTCAGTATTCAGCAGTTTGGTAAAGCCATTATTGGTGGCTAGCCTGTGTTGTGCCTGTCAGCAGCTTTGCTGCTTGTTGTAGGAGGTGCTAAATAGCAAAAGCAAGACACAGGCTGCATCATGTCAGAAGGATGTAATCTACAGTAGAAACAGGGCCCCATCACTCAGCCCAAATCAGCAGTGACAGATTAAATACAAGAAAAATGCTGGCATATCTGCTTGATGGATTTTCCCAATGTTGCTGATGTGAATGATGTAAATCACACAATCAGAAGAAAATGGGGGTCAGGCAAGGTTAGCCTCAGACATGGCCAACAAAGAGATACTTTTGTTCCAGTAAGCTTTGCTTCAGATAGATTCTTTTGTTTTATCACTTGCCAGTATTACCCCTGTCACGCAGATCTCAGATCTCTTTGAGTTCCTCTCTCCGTAAGCTGAATAATTCTTATGACTCTTGGCCCAGAACTGGGAGCTATCTCAGAATAAGTTATTCATTTGATATATATTTTGCCTTGTCAGATGGAAGATTCTTTGAAAATCGGTCTTTGATTTGATTTGTTTTGTTGTTCATAGATTTGTTTCTTCCTAACTTGTCCACCGTAAATTTTTGAATTTTATTTATTGTCTTCATATTTTTATGTGGAATATTACTACTATGTCTTAATATATAGAATTCTCGTGACAACCACTTGAAGTATTTTATTGAAAGTTGAACATTTGTGAACTTTTGATAAGGAAATTTTTTAAAAAATCATCCTTTACAGTGTCTCAGTCCATTACAAAAACACAAATACTGTCCAAGTTAGCCATATGCAAAAAACAGTACAAACCTCATTGAAGGAGAGATTTTAAAATTACAATTTAAACCATGTACCAAAGATTCCTTGTCAAAAATCCAGGTGAAAAAATATTGGATATGTTTCAAGACAAACATGCCTCTAAAATTGGGCAAGATTGGTCTTGTATCATCTCAGTGCCTTTGATCATTTAAGACTTGTTCATAGTACTGAATCTAATGGTGGGGAAGAATGATACATAGCTGCCACCAAGGATCCAACTCTGGACCACTTACACCACAATTCCAGGCATATACAAATAGACGAAAAGGTCAAGATAATGGCTTTGGTGTTGTGATTGGGAGAAGGGCCTGATCTCATTCATTCATTCTCTCATCATAAGCCTATAATCTTGTAGAAATTTTTTATTGATCTAACAATTCACCAATGATTAGCCCTCTCCCTACTCTTAAAGGAATGTACAAAGTGCATCCCCAGCGCTTAAGATTGGTTATATATATATATATATATATATATATATATATATATATATATATATAGCTTCTTTGGCTGTAATCTTGATATGTATACACATGTTATAGCTAATGGTTGTAAGAAAAAGTCTTTGATGCATCACTTTATGTATCTTGTAGAAAGAAAAAAAATCCTTTTCTTTTCTAAGCACCTGTTCTTCCCATTTTAAACCTTTCTTCACAAAAAATTCTATTTTATCCCAGTGGATGTGCCTAACTGCACTTCAAGGGGTAGACATTCCATTCCTTGATTCAGTGCAGGTAGAAAACAGAATTGAGATTGTTACCATAGTAAACAAGCAACACATTATGCAGTACTTGATCCTTTCTGCAGGTGTTTGTTGATTGATTTTTGGCTTTTTGTCAGTGATGATAGTTCATACAAGGCAGCTATGAATTGTAAGAGCCTTCTCACCAGCCCTGATCTCCATGGCTCAGTTAGTGTTGTACATTGGATTTTGTCACATGTTTAATTATATTTTTCTTTATGATTAAGGCTGTGGTTGATGACAATGGAATTTAAACTACAACGCTCCCTCATTATAAAGCATCTCATTATATGGTATCCCGTTTTATAAGGTGGGTATGGTCATGGATCCATTTCATTATTTAATAGTGGTACATGTATTATGTAATATATATGAAATACCTTGGTATAAGTGGGTGCTATGGTGGATCAGTGGTTAGTGTGCTTAAAATTGGTCAGAAGTTGGTTGAAATTTTGACTTATTGTTGGTACCAGGCAGAGCTTGTTATGCAGAAGTTACTGATTTGTCCCTCCATACCCCACCACCACCAATGCTACCTAGGTGTGACTACGTAATTATTCACACCATGACTGCAGTAAGGTTAGAAGTAAATTTTAATTTTGAACCTGTATCATTTAACTGAAAGCTGGCTCCATGCAGAGCTTGATAGCTAAAAAATGTGTGACTTCTCAGTACCTTTCTCATCAGTTGTAATGATTCTTTGCTGCATTGTCTTTTATAATATGTGGGTTGGGGGAGGGGTTGATATAGCTATTGTTATATACATTGAAAGTGTAGCCTATTGGATAGAAAATAAGTAGCATAAAATTGAGGATGGTACTGTAATATCATAAGTATTATAAATCTGAGAGCACTGGATCATAGGGTACTAACATAAGTAGTATTAAAATAGTAGTACAAGGATCATAGCTTACTAGTACAAGTAGTATAAAATTGAGAGTGCTGGATCATAGGGTTGTTGGGTGGTGATGGTCATTGGATTATTGATTTGATGGACGGATTGTACCTTCTTACAAATTGTCTGCTTTATTGGGTTATCGTTATCTAGAGGGTGATCGCCTTCGGTGTTATTGCCTGGATCGAGTAAATATTAATAAAAAGTGTGAAAGTTATAGGTGGAATAGGTAGAGATCTGAGCAGATATATAAAACGGAATGACATGAGCCCCCATACGTGAAAAATAACAATTTTATCAATTACATAAACAACCATGACAATGCATTACATTAGGAAGATACACTTCTTTTTTAAATAAATCATTCACTGAATTTCAAACACAGATATACTTCTATAAAAAGCCGATCTGTTTTAAATGATAGAATTGGTTCATCATAGACTAGAGTGAACAATCGAAGTCATTGCCTTGGACAACTTCATAACCTGCTTATTTCCGGTTCATTCCAACGTCGCTGTGGCTGTTCTTGGTCCTTTCCACTTTTCCCTTCTCCAAACTCTCTATTGTCTCGCCTCTTTTGGCCCTCGAACTTTGTGTGGGTAGGTGGATACGTAAGTACATAGATACTTGGATAGGTAGGTACATGGATATGTCCAGTGGAGCTATTTCCCCTTGTGCTTTCAAGCTTTGCTCGCTTTTACTGCCAGAATTGTGTCCTTCGACTTTCCAGACATACTGTCCCTTGGATAATTGCTTACGAGTGAATTTCTTCTAAATTCAAACTCGGAGTCTCCTACATTTGTTTTCTCTTGCAGAAAAACGCAGACTGACTAAATTTTGCAATGGGACATATTAAACCCAAGAAATTTTGTGTGGGAACCATGCCCCTTATTTTGCGTAACCAATCCGGATTAAATATATCTCACACCTTTTATAACTAGGCACCAAAATTGCAGTCCGCCTGACCTCAAGATTTCCAAATAACTGATTCTGGAAAATTTCAAATCTGACACTTTCGATACGAAGATCGAAGTTAACCCTTTCCTTCCAGTCTGTCTGACTGTTAAATAAACGAATGCTTAATTAAGAATCACTTCCTCTCACAACACAGCCATTAAAAATCCTTGCAGTATGGTGATTTAACACGCACCGGTCCCCATAAATCTAATTAATAGTTCACCTGCCCAAATTAATGTGCTCTTTATAGATCGACAGAAATTTGCACCCTTAGAAGGGTAATAGCATAATTAGTATAAATCTGAGGGCACTGGATCATAGGGTACTGGCATAAGTAGTATTAAATTGAGAGTACTGGACCTTAGCTTACTGGTGTAAGTAGTATAAACAAGAGAGTGCTGGATCATATGGTACTAACATAAGTAATATAAGACTGAGAGCACTGGATCATAGGGTACTAGCATAAGTACACATGCCCTGTCTCCTTACATGGAGGTTTGGAACCTGCTTTGCTGGGTGTCTTGGAAGGTATTACCGTGCAAAGCAGTCACTTTCTTTGTAAAAAAAACATATTAGCAGATGGTCTATCCAGGTCGAGTAAACAATCCTCATGGATTGGTCTCCATAAGAGTCCCAATCTGTAACTATGCGGAAAGCCACTGGTGGATTTGTTTGTGACCAAGCTCAGCAAGAGACTTGCCTGCTATAATTGACCAGTACTGGACAGAGGGCTTGGGCAGTGGATGCATTCAGCTTCAGATGGCATTCTCTGTTCACTTCTGACTTCCCACTATATTGGCTGTTACCCGAAGTTCTGCAAAAGTCAGAACTTCCACTGCCCTTGTCATTTTCATAGCCTCATTATGATATTACAATCTTGATTTAATGATCTTCTAGACCAGTTGATTGATAAACCACGGTCTCTACCTTACAAGAGGGATCTTTTGTTACAGCAAAGTGGCACCATCCTACACAACAACCCACATGTTTTCCACCTTCATGCCAGATTAGTGCAATAGGAAACACATTGATCCTAGCTGTCCCTCTGTAACTTTCATTGCTGATTTCCCCTTTTTTCCATTTTGAGAACAAAAGCTTTTCAGTATCAACTATCAAGGGCATTTCTCTCAGGACATGGCAGTTGGTTCTGAATTGCACTGCACTGATCTCATTGGGTTTTTTGAGCTACAGAGGCCTGTCTTCTGCTCTCTTGTGCTCAGATGAAATGTATCTTGTGTTTTATGGTCTTTAACCAAACACATGAACCATGGGGTGATGCTTCCTTCAGGACCTCATATTCAAGATTGTGTTTTTACTTGCTTGGTGTGGGTAAGAAGGTGCAGCAAGATTCATCTTTGTCAATCAACAGTGGCAGTCTCCAGTTTAATGGGTTTTGAATTTGTTTCTCTTCATTGTCAACTGGGATTTTTAGCAGAAAAATCTGTTACCTGTGGTAACTCCACTACTTATGGAGGTCACCAGTCTCAGTTGAATCTCTCCTGAGGATTATCAAGATTGGCTCTCATGCCCAGCTGGGGCACTTCATTTCTACTGTAATGTATCCAAGGGGAAAAGTAAGGTTAGGAAACTTCTTCTTCCCACATAAGGGCTTCACTGACATTTCGGCTTCCACTGTCTCATGGTAGATTGTCACCATAATCAAATGATCTTATCAGTCCATTGCCAATAGAGACCTTTCCTTTATGAAACTAAAAAGCCATGAAATTTGAGCTGTTGCTGCCTCATCGGCTTATCCGAATCCTTCTTCCTTTGAAGACATCATTAAGGAAGCCGTTTGGTGATCCCATACTGCATTTTTCTCTTTCTACCTTTGCTTATTAGCAAAACAAAGTAGAGGCATTTTTTTCTTGCTTACCCATAGCTGCAGCACAGTGTGTGGTCCAGTGGGACTCCAACAATTTATAAAGTGGATATCTCCTTCATTTTCCTGTTTTTGATCAGTTTAACACGTCATCCTTCCACCTGATTGACAAATTCAGCTACACAATAGCGATGGATAAGTTATTGCTGCTGTTAAAATATAGTTGGGGGGAGGTTAAACTAATTCTAATTATGAAATACCTACTAGTCGCTGTTAAGAATGCCCTCCTCCAACTCCATTCTGACATCCTGGCATAATCGTTGTCTATGATAAAGGTGACTGTGATGAGGATCGCTACAAGTGGACTGTGTCATGTTGATAATTCGCCGCTCTCAGAGAAAATGTATTCACATTGAATGGATGAGGTTTTTCAGCATGAAAAAGTTAAAGCTGTGCAATAGCAATATGGGTAAGTATTGCATAATTAAAATTTGTTTTACACACCCAAAAGATACATTTTTTTTCCATCATTTTGTTTCTGCTATACAACTTTAAAGCTGATTGAGTCTTGTGGTTCTTTTACATCATCACTTGGAGGTGTGTCGTGTAGCTCTTTGGGGGTTATATCTTCAGAGTCATGGCTCAGTACTTTGCATCTTCCATTTCATTGTCCCTTAAGCTTAATAACTCTAAAGCCATTTGAGACGAAGGGATGAAACTCTATATACTTGTACATCATCACTAGAAGGTGTGTCAGGTACTCCACTGAGGCTTCTATCATCGAGGTTAAGGTCACAGCTCAATATATTTTGTTTTCCATCACACTTTCTTTCCACTCTTTAACTTGAGAGCTGTTTGAGATTAAGTGATATATGTGTGTCTATCACCATTAACAGGTGTTGTATTCCACATCGGGGTGGGGGGTGGGGGGGTCTTCAAGATGAGTGTCATGGAGTATGTTGAAATTTTCTGTTACACTTTTCACTCAGATATCAAGAGCCATTTGAATTGAAGGGATGAAACTTGGTATATATTATGACTAAAAGGTGTATTGCATACCACATTGCTGTCCCATCTTCAGGGTCAAGGTCACAGGCAAATATTTTTAGTTTTAGTCACATTAGCCCTTCCCCTTTCTAATTTAAAAACTATTTAACATAAATGGAGGAAGACTAGTATAGCTGTATGTTATTCCTTTAAGATGTATCACCTGTTTGAGGTTTTATACTTAAAGTCAAGGTCACAGGTCAGCATATTAAGTTTTCTTTTGTTTCTGTTTTATATTACACAAGCCATTAGAGGTAAAGGGATGAGATTTGGTACCACTTTATATTTAAAGTCTTTTGTTTCTGTTTTATATAATACAAGCTATTTGAGTTACATGGATGAGACTTGGTACCACTGTATATTTAAAATCTTTTGTTTCTGTTTTGTATAACACAGGCTGTTTGAGTTACATGGATGAACCCTGGTATTCTGGTTTTGTCTTTAAGGTGACGGTCACAATCACATTTCATGTATCACAGTCAAGGTTTTATCTTTCAGCCGAAGGTCACAATGTCATTTCATGTATCATAGTCAAGGTTTTGTCTTTCAGGTGAAGGTCACAATGGCATTTCATGTAACACAGGCAAGGTTTTATCATCTAGATCACTGATCATGGCAGTATTTTTTTTACCCCTTTTTAGCACTTTTCCTATAATGCCCTTTGAGATGTGGCAGCAAACTTTAGTTTTCATGTCTGCCCAATAATTGTACAGCTCTGTCAGTAAGGTCACAATTTTCTTTAATGTTAGCTTTTGTGACCTCATTTATTGTAGGGAACTGAGCAAATCTCCAAAACATTGTAGGATATTTTTGTGAAATTTGGTACATATATTAGACTCGTTGGCCAAATATGCCTATTGGTATTCACAGTTCTTTACTTTCAATATTTATAACAAATTTTTTTTCAATTCATTTATCTATTCACCAGTCATAGTTCCATTTTATTTAGAACAATTCATGATTCCTATAAATTCCCTATATACATTGTAAATGTGAACTTCCTCTGTTTGAAATATGACAAATTCTTCTGCCACCATGGAAGAATTTTGTGGGTGGAAGGTATATAAATGTTTTTTGTTTTCATCAATTTTATCATTGCTTTCATCATTTGTCATCAGAATCATACTCCTCATCGGATACAGTAGCAATATTACAGTCACTGTTAATATCAAATGTAAAGCCAGTATAATCAACATTAACGAAGGCCATCATCATTATGATGAAGACACATATGGCCAGGTATAAAAGAATTCTCTGATTACATCCAGTGCAAACCTCCAAAGCACCATGATTTACCATATTCCAGTACTCTAGCGGAAGAAATACTTTTCGTTATCACAATTACCTTTGTTCAGATGCAAGATAATTATTGTCAGGAGCTTGGGGATAGCAATATTGTCTTTATTTTATTTCTGTTAGTATTAGACCCTTCTCATCAGAGAGGCTGCAGATTTAATGACCTTCCCAGTCCTTTGGTATAAATAGTGCATCCTTTCATTTACCTGAATGTTGCAGGAACTAATGAGTCTCAGTTTGATTCATTACCGTGCCATACTAAATTGACACTTTAATTTAAATCCTGACTGATGGAGAAAAGGGTTATTGGTGGTATGGCAAAAGTTTGTCTTAATCACTAGGGGCACTGTTTATTTTAGGACAATTGGAACAATGCAGAGATAAACTCCTCAGGTTGAACTTTGACCCAAACAGTTTCGTTAAGTGCAGTACAAAAAATATTCAATTAAATTAAAATGATATTAGAAAATAGCAAGTAATTGTGACAAGGACTCATTTAAAGGAGTGTGAAGATTAAATTCATGCTGTAGAAGTTATAATAATAATCAGAAAAATTGCCTATGCTTTTGGGGATTTTCATTTGAAGACCAGGAACCTAAATTAGAAATGTGGAGGGGTTTTTTGGCCCAGAAAAAAAACCCATTATTTTAGTTACACTATATACAGGGATGAAAATGTTCTTCTGATTGGCAGATATCTGCTTTTTCGTGTCCCTCAAGCCATTTTTGAGGTTGGTTAAAATCCAGGGATAACATTTTGAGGGAGGGGTAGAGGTTAATGTTGGTACAACAGCAGCATTGTACTGGTTCCTTCAGTCTAATCAGTTACTGTTTCGATATTAGGAATGTTTGGGAGATAGTTGGCAGAACACAAAACGAACAATCAGCATATCAGGCTCACTCTAGTATGGTACTTAATATATCCTTCACTGAATGTTGGATCTGAATTTTCCAGGGAGGTCACTCTTCAAACTAGTCATTGTGGAATAGCATGTTCCACTTGATGTCCATAAATCAGAAAGATGTTTATCCATGAGCCTGAGGAAACTGACCTCAGTAATATGTATTGTTAGTTTTCTTGAATTATATGTAGAAAATGCCCACATTTTTCTTCTATTTTTATTTCAGCATATAATCTCCAAACAAGTAAAAAGAAAGCAGTGCATGCTTCCAGTTTCATATAAATTTGAATAAAATTTTCCTGCTGAGCCCCTGTCCAAGGTGCCTCCTCTCCCCACATTACATCTGCTACAATTTCAGTTTTTTTCCTGTCATGAACTATCCTTAACCCTGTATATGCAAAAACACCCTTTATCCATTACTGCCTTTATCCATTATTGCTCAACAGTAGAATCAAGATCTTTATGTCCTGCCTGTCTCTAAAATTTTTCAAAAGGTGGCCTGTACAGAAAAATAGATGGCTCCAAGTGCAAGTAAAGCCGTCTTCCATGTTGAAGCTACAATAATGGAAGCTGAGAATGTTCTATAATTTGGCCAAAATAGGCCATTTCTGCTGACAAATTTTTGAAGGTATATTATAGCCCAGTAAATAGAAACTTCCATTCTAGAAATAAACACATTTCCTGTCAAAATTCAAAGATTCTTCTGCAAAATGAAGGCATACATCTGTTTATATACTCACTGAAAAAATCACCTATTACCTGAGCAAAAACTGACACTTATAGTACTATCTTGTGTACTGGGTAGCCCAACAAAGAAGTCAGTTGATATAGGTTGGGGTCTGCAGGTCAAAGGTTGCAGTTGTGTGTATCTTTTTGCATACCCTATATACTTGCTAATAACATGAGTCAAACTGCAAACAAAGATCCTGATCTGCCATAGCATAATGCACCTGCAGATCTAGGTCTGTGCTGTTTGTTCTATTGATTACTCCTAACAGACTGCACAGACCCAGATTTGCCAGCACATTATGTGACAGCAGATCTGGGTCTGTGCAGTTTGCAGTTGTACTTGTCTTATAAGTGAGTATATATAGTAAATAACTTCAAGTACTAGTTGATTGAATTAAATTTGATAGTACCTACATTTCCTATAATGCCAAATAGCTGTCATAATTGATTAGGCATTCAGTAACTTGATGGTTGATGTCACTTCCTAATCATACCTTATACTTCGTAGAAGTTGATCCGCCAGTACATGATGTTCTATAGGATCAGGGTCTGTGTTGATTGTTCTACTGATAACTCCTAACAAACTATGTAGACTCAGATCTGCTATCACAAGCAATGGCAGAGTTGGGTCTGTGCAGTTTGGAGCTGGACTCAACTTAAAAGTTAGTATATGTAATCATAAAGTTTTCCACAGTAAGAAAAATTTAAACTAAATTATGTGAAAACTCTTAATTGCTCAAATTCTTAGTAGGATGGTATTTGCATTAAAATTAAGTGCTTACGGTTTTTGTCCAGAGTCAAAGTATGGTCATTTTCAGATCATCTGGAATGAATGTTTTTTCCATTGTTTTTGTACCTTTTTGAGAACTAGGATGGACTCCATGGATTGAACCATATCTGGTAAGGGACTTAATATTGGAATGATCTTGGTCAGAGTCAGTATTTACTTTTGTTGTTAGTTTGTAGCCAGTGGTTGTCATTGTTGTTGTTTGTTGGTACCATCTTAGAGTTATGGTCTATAGTTGACTTGGAACTTTGCCCAGACATCATGAATCAAGCTTTCTTCAATAATGTCATATTTTTGGGGGCATTAATATCCTCTGGACAGTATTTCTAGTTGTAGAGTAAGTGTGCCAGTCTGCATTTAGACTACCCATTTAGACTCCTGGTAAATTTATTTCATTCCAAGACCAGTGTTATGTATAGGTTTGCATTTAGACAAAATCTATTTTACAAAAGAGTCTCAAAACAGAGCATATGTCGCATGTTCCACTGCTGGAGCTGGGGAATTGGAATTATCTTTAGAAATACATTTAACACATAATCTTCATTTGTAAGGAAAATTTGGGCAAAGTGAACAGCCTTTTCACATGCAACTAGAGAATTAATCATGCATTAAGATAAAAATGTAATTAAAATTTCCATCTATTTTACAAGTCACGACCTTTCTCTAGGGTATATTTGAGTTCATAAGATGAGTTTCTGAGGTCTGTCAATTTAATAATAGTTTCAACACAGAGCAACACATAATTGTGTTGTCATTACAGATGGGTTATTTTTTACACAATACAATTTGTTTCACTTTGTAAAGAAAAATGTCCTCATGAAATTTTATGGACAAAATTTAATCTTATTAGTTGTTGGTAATGGTGATTGCTCTTTTTTTTTAATAAGATATAAGAAAATTTGAATGATTTTCACATCAGAGCCAGGAAAACATTGAAATTATTTAATTCAGCATAAATATTAAATTGCATATGAGATGACAGTGGTGGATCAGTTTCAGCCAAACCCTCTTTTTACCATCATGATAGAACACTTTTGGTTGAAAAACAGAAAGCTGGCCATTTTAAGCAAAAAATAACTTGTCTCAGAATTGAACCATCATAGAAAAAATAAAGTATTTGCCAATGGATGAGCACTCCATGTATTTCAGATATTTTTGCTTATCATATATACTCGTAAGTCAGATCCATCGACAAACTGTATAGACGCGGATCTGCTGTTGCATAATGTGCTGGTAGATCTGGGTTTATGCAGTTTAAGTTTCATCAATAGAACAAAAAATATGCACCCTGGCATGATATTTGACAGCATATCAGGGTCTGTGTTAATTGTAGTTGGACCTGAACATATACAGTATGTCTCCATTGAGTTTGGATGATGGAAACTCTGCTATACTCATTTAATAATGCAAATGTACAAACCATCCATTATATTGCACCAACGGCAACCTGGGAAATGGCTGACAGTAGACATCTTTTCTTCCTCCAATCTCAATTCATGGGAAATTTATAAACTGCGGCAGTGCATGATCACATCATTTTCATCATCTCTCTCCGTGGCGTAAATGGTCTTAAAATGTAAATAAACTTGAAAACAAGTTAAAGAAATAAATTTGGATGTCGTTTCCCTGTCTCTTATGTATTCTCTTTATGACATGACAGTATTTTATCATGTCGGAGGGCATTAGCAGGATTACAATTTGAATGGTTGTGCAAAGTGTAATCGAAACTTTATACTCCAATTTAAGATTGCACTGCCAAGAATGTTCACAAATGTAAAGCTTTTAGCTCTCCAAACATACAAAATTTTTCAAGTTATTCACTGGAGACATCCGGAAGAAAAAATTGGATTTTATGTGCTGTTTATAGATAAATTTTAGGGTGGAAAATGGAAGTTCTTGTTTGATGCAAATATCACAATATTATAGGCATTTGATGCATCGATCATATTTGCGATTGAAGACATTATTTTCCTCCTTTTTGGGCCCAAGTTTGAAAGAGGATTCATTTCTACAAGTACATGGGGTTTATGCATTTTTTTTAAATGCATTTTTTTTAAATTGGTGTATGCCCATGATAAGTATTATGTTGCAGTGTTGTTCGTCTGTCTTTTACCAATTTCGTATCAGCACAGCAACTTGAGTTCCCCAGTACCTACGCTTACCAAACTTAAAGGATGGCTTCCACTTGGGGTAAGGAAGAACCTGTTGATTTAGGGGTAAAAAAAAGTCAAGGTCACTGACAAAGAAAAGGTTGTCCCTGCACAGATATTTCAGGTTTCAGCCATGTACCTTCATCAAAAAATTGTGGGAGAATTGCATATTGAGTAAAAAGAGGCCTGTTGATTTTAGGGTCAAAGGTCAGAGTCATTGTGGTTCAGAGAAAATGGATTTTTCAGAGTTACATTTTGTTCTAGAGTAAATACCTTGATCAGACTCAGTAGATGGCTTGCACTTAAGGTAATAAAGAAACCTATAGATTCCAGTCAGTGGTCATGGTCACAGTAAATCTAATAAGAAAATAATGGTCTCTGCACAGTCAATTTGGTTCAAGACTGCGTGCCATTACCAAAAGTCTAGGTCATTGAGACCCATTTGTTGATAATCTCAGAGTCAGCCATGCCCTACATAGATTAATATTTAATACCTGTGGAAAGCATATAATGTTCTGTTCAGTATACTCGTTTTATGACTTCACTGCTGTAACAATTGGTTTCCTGCTGTCTGTCTGTATACCCATATATCCATAAGTATATCTAAAATCCAGTTAGCATGATAGTGCAAAACACCATTAAACTTTCAACTATACATGGACTTGATACTTTATTATGATAATAAGATGAGGACCTGATGAGACTTTTTAGCCCAGTTTCAATTTTGTTCTTTGTAAACTTACACATTTTAACATAAATAAATGAAAATCTGCAGGCATATTTATACTCCAATGTAGAATACCTGATTAGATTTTCAGCCCATTACAGCAATAAATACATTTTTTGAACATTTTTAGCTCTTATGAACAGAAGAAATTATGTGATGTCCTGTCATAAGTCCATCTGTCTGTTAACAGAACTTTGTTATCACTTCCTCCTTGAAACTTTACAAATATATTCATCCTAGTTGGTAATAAATGAAAATTGTGCCCTTTGGGCAGTAAAAATGGTAACTGTGATGTGCAACTATTCCTGAACAGATTGTTGCCATGACATGGGGTTTACGTATAAATATTTTTTATGCTAACTTACCATGTGCAGCATGGTAATGGTGGCCATCTTGAAAATTTTGTTATTACTACGTATCTAGACATGTTTTCTTATTAAAGGACCTCTCATTGGTCTGGCCACCATAGTAGCCATCTTGAAATTGTTTTTATCAATACATGTACTTGAACAAATGAAAAGGTCTATAATCATGTTAGCATGATTAAGCTAAAACTGTTTGAGGTAGAATCATAAAACTTGTATGCTTTCTTTCAGTGACTTGATTAGATTTTCATGCCATTATAGGAATCTAGTTATTATATTATGTGTATCTTGGGTTTTTTTTGTTCTACAGTTTGGGTAATTTTAGTTTACAGAGCCATCTAGTTCAGTATGAAGCTTGCTGTTTGTGTTGGGGGATGGTGGGGTGGGTGGGTGGAGAGAGACTGAAATTCTAATGGCCCCTGAAAGAATTTTTTCACCAAAAATTGGCATTGCAGCCATATATTTAGGAAATTCAGTATGAAAACATCTTAGGAACATATATACATTGCAGCAAAAAAGGAAACTATTGATATACCTAATCATTCAGTGTACTGTAAAATGTGTCCTTTTCAGCTCAGGATTTGCATTTCCCTTATTATTAGTATCATCCTGCCGTCATTCACTCGAATTCTGTCAAACTAATTATTTATAATAGAAATTTTTTTTCAAGGGTGATAATAAAAGTTAATTGTTGCTTGTGTCTATTTATTCTTAATTAGAGCCTAAGCTTCATATATTTTGTTTTAAAGTTGTGATCAAGTGACACACCACAATACAATACAATACAGAAACTTATGGTTTGAGGGACCAATGTAATGTACAGACCCTGGGGCCTTCATTCAGTTACAGGGTTTTTGACAAGTCCAGGAGATAGCCTTTTCATGCCTTTTATATTGTTTTGTGCCTTTAGAGTGTTTAAACAATTGGAAAAACATAACCAAACAGCACCTCATTTGTAAGCTAGGCCTAGTCACCTTTGAATTAAGTCTAGTTCTGAGCATATATATTGATTACCTGACAAAGAAACAACCTGTAAATCAGACCTAGTGACCTTTAAAATTTTACTTGCTTTACATATTTTTGGGCAGTTTAATATATCAACAAAATAAGGACAAAGTATGTGCCAGTTGAAACCTTTTATCTATTGGACATGTTTGGCAAATTCTGGGATTTCAGGAGATTTGACAATATTATACATTAGCAATCTTCAGGTATATCATGTCAACGTTTTGGACATGATTATTGAGTGCAAATATTCTTTAAATTCACTCCTGTTTTTGAATACCCATTGGCTTTCCTTATGGGTGACAATTATTAAATTAGATCCATTTCACAATGGTGCACAAAGTTATAACCAGTTAGAAGTTGTACAGTTAATGAAGGTGAAATGTTGATAAAAAGAAAGAAGACCATCCCATGGATAAACACTTAAAAAACCCACTTAACTATGGGGATGATGTTAACCAATTCAAAGAGTCACCATCTTCTTTATCTCCTTATTGATAACATATGGTTGATCATCCTAGAGACTTGAATAGCTTGTTCAACCCCCAGTGTTAGTGAACAAATCCAGGCAGTTTACAAATCTGTTCAAATATTGTCCTGCATTATGCTGCCTGTTTTCACAGCTAGGGGTTTGTGTTTTTTGTTTGCCTTGGTCATTAAAAGCTGGCTGCCAGCTCTTTTGACTATGAATTAAAAGTGACAAGAGAGAGAGGCCAGTAAAGGAAGGACCTTTTGTCAGAGACATTTTAATGCACGTGTTTGAGAGGGGGTGGGAAGAGAAAACAAATAGAAAGTAGAAAACGGGAACTCTTTGAGACACATTTTTGATAAAAGTTAAAACTGAGAGTGAGGCAGAGAATCAAAAGGATGTTTACTGACTAAAAGATAGATATAAATTTTGTTATAAAATGCAGTGAAGTAGAGAAAACGAGGAACTAGGAATTTCATACAGTTAAGGAGGAAGGGACTGTGAAATGTTTTCTCATTAAAGCTCCAAATGTGAGAATATGAAAATGTATGCATGGGAAATGATGTTAGACTTGCATTTTTTAAAATAAAACTTGGGTGTTTGCTGTCTTGCTATAAATTGACAGGAAAAGCACTTTTACAAGAGGAAAAATACTTCTTGTAATTGATTGAAAATAATTAGCAAAGCTTAAGAAACAGAAATTCTGATGTAAATTGAATGTTGAGTGGCATTTAATTATTTAATGTCATTGCTACACTGTGGTGGAACCTGTCATGAAAGACCACATCTTCGGCCAGAAAAGCACAAAATCTATGCATTAAAAATCTGGTCTCAAGACAGGTAGTCTCTCGTGGCAGTGATCTCGGAAGATAGGTTTTACTCTAATGAGATTTATGCTTTGTAGTTCAATATCTTTTTATTGTCCCCTGCAGCAAAAGACAAGGGGATATATGGTCAATGTCTGTCTGTCTATACATGTGCAAGTGTGTGAATATTTTAGTACTGATATTTTTTCATTTGATTTTAACCAAATTATGTTCTGAAGCAAAATATCGGAATGAAAGCTCACGAGTTGACCAAGTCAGTGGTTATTAGATTTGAATTGTATTTCTGAAGGTTCATGCCCTTGATCAGCTTGAAATGGGATCCCGGTGACATGTGGATTGTGGAAAGCTTTTGCCCATGTCCTGCTTAAAATTGGTATCCAAGTGACATGTGGATTGCGTTTCAGAAGGCTTTTGCCCTTGATCAACTTAAAATGGGGATCCCAGTAAGATGTGAATTGTATTTCTGAAGTCTCTTGCTCTTGATCGGCATAAAATGGGGATCCCAGTGACGTGGATTGTATTTATGAAGTTTCTTACCCTTGATCAACTTAAAATGGGGATCCCAGTGACATGTGAACACTGACATTGACACATATTGTCTTGCCTGCAAAGCATAGATGAGACGTAAGGATTATTTTTTCGATTACATCAGCTTAAGGTTTTGCATTTAGCTCAGTTGCTCTGATACTTTTGTATGTACAGTTTTGAAACTTGGTGGCTTTACTCATCAAGGAGATCACTTCTCGGCAATGACAAAAGTAGGTTACTGGGACCATTTCACACTCTATTGATTTCCTTATGTTTTTGCACTTAGCTCGATTTTGCTGACAACAACAGATGTGACAGTCATGAAACTTGATAGGCTGTATTTATTCTGGAGGGTACTACTAAGAAACATTTGTTACACTGACCTACTTTCATCCTCAAGCAACTTTTCATGATTTTTTGCTTACATAAGGCCAAGTAAGCTAATGGTTATGCATTATCCTTTGTTCATTATCTGTTCACAGCTGTTATTATTGACATATCCTTTTCAAAAACCACTTGGCCAGTTTGCACATTTTATTGGAGTATTCTGTCATCAAGGCCTTCAGAATTTTTTCATGAGATGCTTTGATCTGCTAACCAATATGGCCACCATTACTAATGTGATGTATATTTATATTATATGTGTTATTTGCATGATTATAGTTTGTAAGGGTCATTTAGTGGCACTTAAATGCAAAGTGATCTTTAAGTAATTTAAAGATGATCAGATTTTAGCTGTAAATTTACGGAGTTATTGCTGTAAATAATTCTGAATAGACATCCCACTGGAATGTCAAAACTGTATAATTCACATGTTTGTTTTGTTTTAAACCAAATTAGCATCTTAAGTCTCATGATTTTGACAATGGTGAGAATTCTACTTTAATGGCTTGTGAAAAAAGCTTCCACATCTTTTTTTACTGCAAAATCTTTGTTGATATCAATTAGTTATTGCCTGTGATGATATAAATTAGTTATTGCCTTTGTTGATATCAATTAGTTATTGCCTGTGATGATATCAATTAGTTATTGCCTTTGATGATATCAATTAGTTATTGCCTGTGTTGATATCAGTTATTGCCTTTGATGATATCAATTAGTTATTGCCTTTGATATCAGTTATGATATCAATTAGTTATTGTCTGTGATGATATCAATTGGTTATTTGCTTTGATGATATCAATTAGTTATTGCCTGTGTTGGTATCAGTTAGTTTTTGCCTGTGATGATATCATTTAGTTTTTGCCTGTGATGATATCAATTACTTATTGCCTTTGATGATATCTATTAATTATTACCTATGATGATATCAGTTTTTGCCTGTGATAATATCTATTAGTTATTGATTATAATCAACCCAATGCTACAAGTTCACTGTGCTCCAGCATTCTACTGTACAATGGTGGACAATAGCCATGTTCATGACAGTTTCTTATTCCAGAATGAAAACAGATGGGGGAGTGGGTTAAATCTGTAAACCAAACTTATATAAAAGAAGCAAGAATAAACAAAACTATAGGATGAGATAAATTTGTTGCTGGCATGGCAGGTCAAGCAAAATACTATGAAGGAAGCACAAAAGAGGGTTTTGTTTATTAGGGTGGAGAGATAGGCTCTTTAGTCCATTGGCTTTCATGGAATATTTGCTACTCAGAACCAGAATAAAACCATCCTGATACTGGGAAATAAATGTTGATGACAAATTATCCTAGATCATTAAATTCACTCTTAAGATGGAGTAGTTATTTTATATTTAAGCTGTCACTGACTCTTAAGGTCATAGCCTTAAACACACCTTAGAAATGATGGCATTTTCCCAATGTAGTATTAAATTATAGGGTACCTTCAGGACATCTTTTACACAAATCAAACTCTCTGCTTGGCTGGCCACAGTCTTTTGTAAGGATTAGCATCTATACATTCTGACAAAGGTATTCTAGTTCACATGGTTTCAAAAGATACCTCCTAAATTTATTAGTGCTTTCAGAAGCTGGATATAATTTGGACAGTATCTGGCATGGCAGAACAAAGCTTTCCCAGGCCCTTGCAATCTGTCATTTTTTGGTCATGCATGTTTTTATGGCTTTAATATGACCTTCAATGCCATCTTTTAGGATTTTGCCTTTTTATTGTCTTAACACCATCTCATTAACACTTTTGTGTCCAATGAAAAGAAATATACTGCACATAACAAGAAAAAAAGAAGTTTTAGATTCTTTTGTATTAATGAAGTTAGGTTGTAAATTTAAAAGCATATGGAGCATGTTTTTAATGATGACATCATATTTAAGGAGAAATTATTTAAATTAGTAGCTCAGAACAAAGAGTTTGTTTTTATTGAATCTGGGAATGAAGTGGGGCTTGATGTTTACATAGTCAGGGAATGAAACTAAGCTTGTTTTTTTATTAAATTAGGGATGAAACTGGACTTGTTTCTTATTGTGCCAGGGACTGACCCTGTTTGTTCCTGAGTCAGGCAGTGAAACTGGGCTTGTGTCTTATCGAGTCTGGGACTGAATCTATGTTTATTCTTTACTGAGTCAGGCAGTGAAACGTGGATTTTTTCTTATTGAGTTGGGGAATAAAACAATGCTTACTTTCTTTAAGAATGAATTTATATCTTGGGCAAAGATCATTATAGGCAAAGAAAAGTTACTTATATTTACAGCTTGATTTTGTCATTTTGCTACAATAAACCTGTCAGTTTTATTTGTACAGAAGACAAGAGCCAGATCTCAATCTTTTAGCTGCAAATTTATTTTGCAAAATCAAGACAGAAAATAAAATCTTATTGTGTATTAACAGTGTTGTAAGATTTCTGGACCTAGACTAGAACAGTGGGAAGCACAACAGGCCTAATTATTTGGTTTTTCACTTGCTTTTAGTTTTTCAAGGTTGCAGACAAAACAGTTATGTACACGAGGAGTAGACTGAGTAAAGCAAGATATCTGACTGTTGAAGGTTTTTGTTGTACAAGTTTGAATATACAGTGAAACCCATCTATAAAGGACAATCTAGGGACCACAAAAATTGTTTATTGCGGAAAGGCATCCTTCATATTGAGGTTAGATATGAAATGTTGACCACAAAGATGTTGCCAAAAAATTTTAATTTTTTTAATCAGAATTGATGGAAGATGCCGCCCCCCAATCAAGAAGAGAAATACAGAAATCAGAAGAAATAGTGCATAAAAATTGAAAATTCTAACATTGTCATGTTTTTCTTCTCAAATTAAGCCTTTAGCTGGCTTTTTTTCCCTAAATATGTTTAAAAAAATTTGATTGAAGAATTGGGCAGTTTTGTAGGAATTCAAATTTTATGATGTCCATTACATATGTCCATGAATGTGACACAAAATCCATATAATCTGGAAAAATACATGTCAGCAGCCCGTAAAAGTGAAATTTCTTGTAAGAAAAAGGGTTTCAGAGCTGTCATCCTTGAGCAAGTGTTGTCTATATGGAGGTATCCAATCATTTTGGAAAGTACAAAAATCATAAAGGTGTGAAAAATTCATCTATCTTGGCTATCTCAGTTTTGTGAGAAGAAAATAATGCAACATCTGTGTACATATAGTTAGTGTCAGACAACAGTACAAGATCCTTAGACCCCATTTTCCTTGCTATTAACAACAGCATTTACTACAACCTCTAGTTGACTGTACAAGGAGAGTGATGGAGTGAGTGTACTGTTTAATTTGTTACACTCTTCAGGTGAATTATAAGACTTGAAAAAGAAATTACGACGTCCTTTTATAATTGGTCACATTTGCATCCTGCTTAATCACCAATATAAATAATGATCATATTTTACGTGAATAGGTTACTGGAATAACCATTACTTGGGGTTTCGCTTCGTTGAGTTCACACAATAGCATCAGCCAGGTAATTATTGGAGCTGTTAGGATGGCTACAGTGTGTTTCAAGCGGAGGTGACAGGGTCAGAGGAAAAACCATTGATTCCTGCCTAGACATTACAACTTCCCGACGTCAGACAAGCAGCAGTGCGTACTGGGTAGACATTCACTTGGGGGTATAACTAGGGGCGGCTTTCCTTGCTAAGATGTAATGCAGCACTGGGTAAATATTTATGGCAGGAAAGTACTGCAGGGAATTAAATGTTAGACTCGAACAGTAACCCACTCCTTGTATTCTTTTATTAGATATATATATTCCACATTAAGGGAATAATCAATGATGCTTCATGAACAGCATTTTTTGTCATATGTGTATTTATCAGTTTTTTTTATTTAGTTTCTTTCTTCCTGCATAATTTCCATGATTTTATTTTAAAATTCTTAATTTTGAACAAAGTTTTTAAAATTTTCGAGTTTTGGAAAATATTCTTGAAACTTTTCATTGTAAAGAAATAAATTGTTGCTTTATTTATTTTTTTGTGACAGATTTCTTTCTGATGTACTCAAGATAAGTTGGATTTGTTAAAAGGATTACTAGGTAAAAATTTTTAAAAATGTAAAAATAAGGTTCATGGAATAGGTTAATAGGCATTTAAAATTACTGGAATAATAATAATAATATGGTCATTCTCATTGCCAGCTTACGTTTCAATAATTCCAATCCCTTGATATAAATTTGTACAATTTAAAACAACCATGGAGAAAAGAGGTATCACAGTTATGCTTCATCTGCAGTTTAGAATCCCCTTGATGTTTCCCCTCTGAATCTCTTGTCAAATATTTATGTCTTTGTTGAAAAAAATAATGAAACAAAATTTTGCAAATTCAACTTGATAATGACAGTAAAGTTGCTATATTGTGTTGGAGTCTTTTGTAGACAGCCAAAGGAGGCTCCGCTCGTCTCGGCCAAATTGCTCCAAGCAAGGTGTTTATATTTTTGTTATCATGATAGAAATCTTGATAAGCAAATTGATTCTGGGATCATAAAGGTCACATAGGTTTTTTTGTAACTGCGATTTATCTATTTAGATTCAGTGTATTTAAGAATTAGCCTTTGTAGGGTAATCTTGAATCAATTTGAAAGTGACGGATCACAAACAATGTGAAAAGACTAGCCCAAGAATAGTGCCCTACTTCAAAGAGCGTGGTTGAATAGCAAGCCACTATCGAGCCTTCCATCGTATGCAGCTAAGCGATAAATTTGGCCTTATCTACCCCCAAGTTTATTATTGAGCTATACTTTAAATGCAAGATTTAAAGCGCCTATTACAGCAAATTACCAAAACATAGACTTGGAACACTGAAAAATCCAATTGAAGACTGCCTGTGTGGCTCTAAGTACAAAAAATGATGATAGGGTACATCGGATTTACCCATGAAGGGAAAAAATCTTATTCAATTTCTTTGACTTGTAATATTTTGAGAAAGACAAGTTAGGAACATCTTAAAATTGCATGCAATTATGTCGGCTTCTTAAAACTTGTGGGTCTGAAGACCCTAGATGTGTGTGGCACAATGCAGCATTAGATGATTTAAGGGAAAAATTATCACAAACACCAATGTTGCACTATTTAAAATTTAATGTACTAATGTTCTGAACAAATTTTATTGAATAATTGTCAGTTTATTTTTTTAAATTGGATAAATTCAGAAATTAAATTATAAGGTTGATATCCAGATTGGACCTTGCTTTGCAGTAGTCTTAAGAATTTATCCCTTGATAAGACCACGGGGGCCAGTCCCCTACAATACAAAAGACTGACAAAAATATGGGGTGGGCTTATTATCAGAGATGGATATTCACAGTAGATAAAAGTACTTTTCCAAAATCTTCATAGAAAATTAGGGCAAGCTTATGATGAGGGAAGGTATTTTATGGTATTACATGTATGTAATTTTGTGAAGGAACAACCATCATAATTTCTTGTGATCAAATTTTGCATTTTTCTGTTATTTTTTGGGATGTAATATTAAGTCCTTCTTGCAGAGTTTTAGATAAAGATGTGAAATGTCATGTTTCATCAACACAACTCAAAACTGTTATGTATGTATGTATGTATGGTCTCCATGTTCCAAATGTAAAATTGTTAGTATGAAGAAGTGATTAATTTTTCCACCACACAGCAAGTGGATTTATTCAGCACTGTTTGAAATAATTTCCCCTGAAGCATCATCATTCTATTAGGATTGATCTGACATCATACAAGCTGACCACAAAATTACTAAGCTTAGAGAGGTTTCAATTTACTGGAGTTTCCAAGCAACAGACTGATTCAGGTTATTACATTAATGGAAATAGTGGGAGGAAAATTAAATTTGGGAGTCCTTTTAGAAAGCTATTGAAGAATTGTTTAGTTT
The DNA here is from genome assembly GCA_016617855.1 of Megalonaias nervosa. Classification (NCBI taxonomy): domain Eukaryota; kingdom Metazoa; phylum Mollusca; class Bivalvia; order Unionida; family Unionidae; genus Megalonaias; species Megalonaias nervosa. The sequence goes on from JAECUM010005527.1 coordinate 34,377, forward strand.
TGGTTTCAGACAATTGAAGTTACTCTGAACAGAATGATGAGAGTTTAATTGGAATCCATACAAATTTAAATTGGGCATTTCAAAAGCATTGGTCTCTAGTTTGTCACCAAACTGAAACATGTACATCATATATCACTAGACCTGCTAAATTAGATCAATAGGAAGTTATGACTAAACTTTACTTTCATAAATTTTTCATATAAATGATAGCAATGCATTTTCATAAAATGATTACAAATTTTTGAAAAGTTCTTTCATCATGTCACATATCTGCGGCATGATGCCCCAGTGCTAGACATCACTATAAACTGTCACACTGCAGACATCGTAGCGATATGACTGAAAAATTGTTAAAGCTACGTTAAAAAATCTAAATTACATTCACAAATCAATTATAACATTTTTATCACCTGACATGCCAAAATCAGATAAAAAATGGCAGTCATTTAAATAAAAAAGGTGCAACAACAAAGGCATTAGATAACAAAGAGTGTGATAAAGACACAATAAATAATTTAGAATATCCTTCAGCTATCCGTTCTATACTTGTTTGTTGATCAACCAAGTACAGCTCAGAATAAGTCTCTCGTGGTCATTTTGAATTCGGATGTTGTCAGAATAGCTGAAAATTCACAGTCAGCAAAAGAAAAACTGACAAAGCTGCAAATATTATGATAATAAAAGCAGGGCATATACAAAAATAGAACTTTCTGGTTTATTTTTTTTCTCTCATGATCACATGTATTTCTATTAATGCATGTTGTATACATGAGTTCTGACAGTAACCATACAAGTATAAATTGTTTACTACATGCATGTCCAGCATCATCATTATGGAGAGGTACATAAGTATTGTTAAAATAAATGATGAATTTTGGATATAATGGTTTTGGGTTATAGCATTTAAAAATCACAATCCCCCATGAAATGATATAATTGACTTCAAACCCATACACCATAACATGAAGAGGAAGGGTGTGTCGTGTTCCAGACATTTGTAACATTCCATACACTCCAGTAAACTATCATGTAATGAATTTACTTCGTCATGAATTACACAAAAAAACGAGAGTCGTATGTATTATTCTTTCAACAATTGCAACTGAAACTAGTGCGTTTCTTTGTCAACAATGGCAGCTATGAGACTAGTGTGTTTCTTTGTCAACAATGGCAGCTATGAGACTAGTGTGCTAGTGTCAACAATGGAAGCCATGAGACTAGTGTGTTAGTGTCAACAATGGCAGCCATGAGACTAGTGTGTTAGTGTCAACAATGGCAGCTATGAGACTAGTGTGTTAGTGTCAACAATGACAACTATTAGACTACTGTGTTAGCGTAAACAATAGCTATGAGACTGGTGTGTTATTGTCAACAATGGCAGCCATAAGACTAGTGTGTTAGTGTCAGCAATGGCAGCCATGAGACTAGTGTGTTAGTGTCAACAATGGCAGCTATGAGACTAGTGTGTTAGTGTCAACAATGGCAGCTATTATACTACTTTCTTAGCATAAACAGTAGCAGCTATGAGACTGGTGTGTTATTGTCAACAATAGCAGCTATGAGACTGGTGTGTTATTGTCAACAATGGCAGCTATGAGACTAATGTGTTACTTAATCAGCAGTGGCAGCTATGAGATTTGTATGTATTACTCTTTAAACAATGGCAGCTATGCATATTGTGTGTTACTCTGTCAACAATGGTAGCTATGAGACTTGTGTTTTACTCTGTCAACAATGGCAGCTATGAGACTTGTATGTGTTACTCTGTCCAAAAATAAGTTTGTAGTAAATTCATTACATGATAGTTGACCAGGGTGTATGGAATGTTAGAATGATAGTTTACCAGGTGTACATAATGATACATTAGTGTCTTAAACCCCTATACACCCTTCTTCTTCATGTCATCTTCTATGGAGGTCAAGATATCTGTAACAATGCATATACATCTAATATATAACAAATATTATTGTAGTGGAAAATCAAAAGACAAACATTAACTTTATTCTGCAATTTACATAAAACCAATTTTGTGATTCACAGGACTTGCTAAGTTTATATCACCAGGAAACATAATCACCTCCTTTTTCAAAGACATTGGCTATTAAGTAAGTATACACACAATCTGTACAGCCTTTGCCATATATTTCATGTTCAGAAAGTAATTGTTTGGGGTTTTTGGGGGGTTTACTGTAATGCCATTTTTCAGGACTGGACAGGCTATACATGGCAGCAAAATAAACTGGAGGAAGAACCACCAACCCATGGGAAGCTACTAGCAAGTTCAGGAAGTGAATTTATATAGCCTTTGTTCTATAGGCCGCATTCAGAAAGTGAATTTGTACAGCCTTTTTGTTCTATAGGCCGCATTCAGAAAGTGAATTTGTACAGCCTTTGTTCTATAGGCCGCATTCAGAAAGTGAATTTGTACAGCCTTTGTTCTATAGGCCAAGCTCAGAAGGTGAACATGTATGGCCTTAGGCTAAGTTCAGAAAGTGAACATGTATGGCCTTAGGCTAAGTTCGGAAAGTGAATTTGTACAGCCTTTGTTCTGTTGCAAGGATCTCAAACTTAAACCACCCTGAGGGCTGCATGAGGGCATTTTTTATGGCCCAAGGGTCGCACAACCTTTGTTACTCTCATGACACCTTGTGACACCAATCATTTTGTGGGCCACAGGATATGGCTTGGTGGACCACGTGTTTGAGACCCCTACTATATAGACTGAGTTTAGAAAATTAATTTGTACAACCTTTGCTCGATATAGACCAAGTTCAGGAAGTGAATTTGTACATCCTATGCTCCATAGGTCAAGTTCAGAAAGTGAATTTATACAACCTTTGCTCTATAGACTGAGTTTAGAAAGTTGATTTGTACAGCCTTTTGCACTACTGAGTTTAGAAAGTTAATTTATACAAACTTTGCTCTGTGAGCTGAGTTCAGAAAGTTAATTTGTACAGCATTGGCTATATAGGTTAAGTTCAGAAAGTTAATTTGTACAGCATTGGCTATATAGGTTAAGTTCAGAAAGTTAATTTGTACAGCATTGGCTATATAGGTTAAGTTCAGAAAGTTAATTTGTACAGCATTGGCTATATAGGTTAAGTCCAGAAAGTTAATTTGTACAGCATTGGCTATATAGGTTAAGTTCAGAAAGTTAATTTGTACAGCATTGGCTGTATAGGTTAAGTTCAGAAAGTTAATTTGTACAGCATTGGCTATATAGGTTAAGTTCAGAAAGTTAATTTGTACAGCATTGGCTATATAGGTTAAGTCCAGAAAGTTAATTTGTACAGCATTGGCTATATAGGTTAAGTTCAGAAAGTTAATTTGTACAGCATTGGCTGTATAGGTTAAGTCCAGAAAGTTAATTTGTACAGCATTGGCTATATAGGTTAAGTTCAGAAAGTTAATTTGTACAGCATTGGCTATATAGGTTAAGTTCAGAAAGTTAATTTGTACAGCATTGGCTATATAGGTTAAGTTCAGAAAGTTAATTTGTACAGCATTGGCTATATAGGTTAAGTTCAGAAAGTTAATTTGTACAGCATTGGCTATATAGGTTAAGTTCAGAAACTGAATATCATCAAGATTATTAGTAATAGCAATCTAAAATAAATTTCACTCGCTTTCAAAATTCTTTAGTGCATAGAAGCCTCAACAAAATAATTTATGATATGCACTATATATAGGGTTTCTTTCTCTCATGTTAGCAATAAAGACAAATTTTAAACAGAACCTCTTGTTTAAAAAAATGTGTATATCATGTGCATTTTTCAGTAGAATAAATAATTTTGAGTTCAGTTTTTTTTAAAGCTTTCCCACCCACCTGTTGGTCTTTCTGTCTGCATGTATATATATATATATATATATCTTTCTGTCCATCTATTTACCAATTTATATATCTACCTGTACATAGCTCTGTCTAATCTATCTCTTTCTTTCTGTCTATGTGTCTGTCTGTCTGTCTGGAGAGTAATAAGCTTGTTCAAATGAGATATTGGACTCGAAATCCACTTCAATACTCACCTAGACCAGCCTGAGTTGGCGATTTCAGAGTCCATGAAAAAGGCACTTTGCTCTGGTTTCTTTAGCACCATTCAGTCAATAATGTGTTAAAAGTGCCTTTAAAAATTAATCAACCAACTAATTATCCATCTGTTTATCTTTCTATCTCTCATAGAGAGAGAGAGAGAGAGAGAGATACATGTAAATAGATATTTTCACTTGCTTTTATTAAGAATCAGTAGATGGTTCCCGAATGACGTCATCAGCCACCATATTTGTGGTCAGCTGGCAGATTTACCGTTGACTTTATATGGTGTTTGGAAGTTGAAATAAATTCATTGAATCTCAAGATACTTTTAAGAAAGTTACATACATAAACAGAATGCAATTCAAGCTTTCTGTTAGTATCTATATTTGTGATTTATAAGTTGACTTTGCTTTAGTGTGCCTCATTAAAACTGGAAAATTTTGGTGATTGCATATAGGAGAAACTGCCAGGTTGCCCATCGTCCAGGTAGAATGGGCAAAATATTGTCTGCTAGTGACTTCATTGGGAAGCATCTTTAGCTGTTTGTCTGTCTCTTGAGAAAAATAGTAAAGCAACCACCAGGATGTTCGTTTAATTAACAAGATGGGCAGGGATAGTTACTCAGAGCTGCATGTAAATTGAAATTATGTCACCAGTAATGACCACAAATTGACTCTAATTATGTCACTGCCATGGCTTGACCAGTGTCACTTAGCAGTCCATCCAGCCTCCTGTTGTTTTAGAGAGTGGTACATTACTGTCTATCAACCAGAATTGGATAATTTCACCAGTTTTGTGCCATAATCATTTGAAAGTTCAAACTACAAGCACACACATTCTTTTTCTCTCCAGTAATTCAGATATTTAGTAGCCTTGTAACATTAAACTGTGGGAAATAAATATAAAGATAAAATATATGACCAATATATGTATGCACCTGCTTAGAACTGTTAAATTTGAAGAAATCTGAATTTTTATTTGGTGATAAATCAACATTATTTGCCAAATTATGTAATATTGTAATTTTACCAATTACTGAAATTCAGAAGGAGCACAAAGTGGGCTAAAACTGATGCTGCTGCTGCTACTACTACTATTACTACTGAAAATAATAGGATGATGATGAGTATTGTTATTTTGCTTTATCTAACTCTTGCACTTCGGCATGCAAAGGGATCTGTGGTCTTCATTGGAGGAACTTGTGGGTCCAGATATTATCAGTCTATAAGCTGATTAATGACAATCAAAGTACAGTTTGTTCTCACAGATGCACATTTGATTAACACTACCCCCCCCCCCCATTCCTTGTTGAAGATCCAAGATTGGGCTTCATTATCAACACATTTGTTGTCAGACTTACTCTCTTTCAAGAACAGTTATAGATGGACAGTACTTCATAAAGATTGCTGTTTATGTAAACAACCATCACTAATACACAGTCACTGATGTTTGAAGTGTAATTTAAGAATAATTGCATGATCATTTGTTAACCAAATTTTGATCATGTTTAAATGACTGATAAGGCAGTTGTAAAAACAATAATGTACAGGTAGTAACTGGATTGCTTAAACAGGAACATTTAGTCAGCTTTTAGCAAAAGAGAGAAAAATTTAATTATATAATGGAAACCTTTGTTGAATCTGTTACATAATATTTTTATAAATATTATGATAACACACCCAGAAGTCTTGTATTGAAATTGTTGTTGTAGGGTTTAACACCATTTTTCAGCACAAGATAGGCTATACATGGCGGCCAGTATAAATGGTGGAGGAAAAACCCAGGAAAACCCCAGAAAGAACTATTGACCCACGAGAAGCTACTTACATGTATTGAAGTATTTAAAGCATCTATTATTATAAGTATTCTTGTTGACGTTAGATGGACCTAAGGGGGATTAGTTATTGTGCATGAAGTGTATTACCCTCTTTAAATTATTATTATTATTTTTATTATTATTATTATCATTATTATTCTCAAATAGAGATTATTTCTTGTAAAGTATTATTATTATTATTATTATTATTAAGCAAAGTAATTTGTTCCTTGATTGATATTTCTCTTGAAGATTAGGTTCAATGGGAAAATTTACATTTATGTATTAGTCTGAGTTAATGTCATAGATTGCCTATTTACAGTTTAGAGCTCAGTCAGAGTTAATCTCATTGAGTGCCTATTTACTGTTCATTTGGGGCCCCGAGTGGCCAAGAGGTTTAAATCGCTCACTGTTACGTATCATTGTCATCTCACCTCCGTCTGCGTGGGTTCTAGTCTTGGTCTTGAACAATGTGGATATGTGAGAAAGTTTGCCAGTAGTTTCTCATGGGTCAGTGGTTCTTTCCGGGGTTTTCCTGGGTTCTTCCTCCACCAATTATACTGACTGCCATGTATAGCCTATCTTGTGCTGAAAATGGCGTTAAACCCTACAATAACAACAATAACTGCAGTTCAGTTAGTCCAAGTTAATTTTTTAGGTTGCCTATTAATAGTTCAGTCAGTCTGAGTTATTTTTTAGGCTGCATATTCAGTCAGCCTGGATTAATCTTCAAGGTTGCCAATTTTCAGTTATTCAGTCCCAATTAATCTTTCAGATTGCCTATGTACAGTTCAGTTTGAGTTAATCTTTTAGATTGCCTATGTACAGTTCAGTTCATATGAATTGTAGGCATATTACAAGATGAATGACCTTTTTAATAGATAAACACATATTTTATACAAAATCTATTGAAATGCATGATCAGAGTTAAGGGAAATGTAAAAAAAAAAAAATTTAAAAGTCCTTCATTAAAGCAACTGTGCCACTTTGTTTTATATTTCTCTTGGAAACTAAAGTTTAATAGCCTTGCTTGATGTTGCTTATCAAAGATCTAACCCAATTGTAAGTAAATAATTTTGTGTCAAATTAGAGAGGCACTTCCTTGAAAATGTTGATTTAATTGGCCCAAGACTGGGACCTGATATAAGTGAAAATGTTGATTTAATTGGCCCTAGACTGGGACCAGATAAAAGTGTCCAGTGGTGGATGTAAGGGTATTTACCCAGCTTATTGGCAACAACTGCTGGTAGAGAGAGGTAGAAATGGAGATTGACAGATATGCCCTTGGGGAGGGGGTAAATTTGTGTTTCATTAACCTTAGATTTGCAGCTGTCTATCACTGTCTTATTAGCCTGAAAAATCAAATTTAGCTGGAGATTGTTCCCATGCCATGGCCATTCATTTATTGTGGCCAACTTGACCTCTGCTGGTCAGTTGGGATTAGAGAAAGAACTGGAAACATATTGGGAAAGAATACTAGCAATTAAAAACTTAAAGGAACAACACCCTTACCATTGTTTTACCATTATCTCATTTAAATTTTATCTGTTTTTGTCCTTTTTATGTCTGTCTGTCAGCATTGGTCTCAGTTGATGCCCTCCATTACAACACAAATATGCCACATTATTTTTCTGCAGTCAAAATACAACAAGTATCCAAGTGTGTCTGTGGTGGTGGTGGTGGGGATTTGAACCATAACCCTTTTGGTTGCAAGACCAGCATGTTAGCCACAGCAGCTCTTGCCTCCATTAATCTACATTTATGATAACCAGGAAAGTGCATTGCGTTTTTAATGAAGAAAGTAATTCTAAAGTTTGTGTGATTCTAGGTCATTTATAGAAAAAAAATAATTTAATATAATTTTGTAAAAACAAATGATTTTGAATAAAAATAGTGCTTAATGAGTTGAGTGACTAAGAGGTCAGGACAGACCCAGAAATCTTGACACAATACATTTATTGGCACATAGCTTGAACCCAGTGCCAAACCCCAAAAGATTGTTTTAGACCTTAGAGCATATCCAGTAAGTTTTGTTTTTTTGTTTAACATTACACTTAATATATTATTGGCTATAATATGCTGAGGAAATGGAGGCTGTATGTCTTACTCATGGACACTCTGAGGCAGCCAACCCAGGTTGGCCATTGAAAGTATCAGAAACACAACCATTGGATTATGAATCTTGTGCTCCTCCAACTGTGCTACAGTGGCTCCATCTACAAGCAAGTCAGTGGAGAGAAAGAAAAAAAAACAGTTTAATGTTAATTTTTTTATCAAACAGAGCTAGAGTTTAATATTGGTATTCTTTCACATAAACAGAGTCAACAATGATGTTTTTAAAATCATTTGCTGCATATATTTGCCTTGTGCTGTTTGACTGATGAGTATTTTATCAGGAAATACATACAGCTCATAATGATGTCTAGAATGAAAGACACAATTTAGCATTGTAACCAGTGCACCTTTATTTTGTAATTGAACAAAAACATGTTTCATGATAGACTGCTATTTTGGATATGCCAACAGTTATCAGTTTTGATAGGTGTGAATGAAGTGTTTCGTCACTGAACACTGCAGCATCAGTAGTTTTGTATATATATTGAGAGAAGCATTCTTGCACCTTCTAAAGAAGAAAAAAATCAAGAGTTTGGAAGGCATTTCTTGTAGATGCAGCCATAAAGATGCTGGCTTTGGGCCATTAAGCTTGTGCAAAGCCCTGCCAGATGTTTTGCCAGATATATTCACACACAAGTCAAATCCAACTGCAAAGACCCAGATCTGCCAATGCATAATGTGCTGGCAGATTTTGGTCTATGCTTTTTGTTAGGAGTAATCAGTAGAACAGACATTATTTGTGGAAACCATTTTACTTTTTACAGTTTCAATAACCTTGACCTTTGACACAAAAATTTATGCCTTTTATATCTCAAATTTATGTCCCTGATTTGGTACAAATACTGCTGTAGAACTTTTAGTTGTCATAATTATTATTTTAACAAAAGATAATTAAAATAACCTATGAAATAATAAATTGAGGTTTACCGTGTTTCATCTTTATAATGCTGTCATGTTCTTCATGTAGAGTGACCAATGCTGTGAGATGACCTTATTTTCAGAGATTTGTAGACAAGACTGTGTCCTATCACTGTATAAATGAAGCCAGAGACTGTCCCATCACTGTATAAATGAAATCAAAAAGATCGTGTTTCATCACTGTATAAATGAAACCAAAAAGACTGTGTCCAATCACTGTATAAATGAAAACAAAAAGACTATCCCATTACTGTATGAATGAAAACAAAAAAAAACTGTCCTATCACTGTATAAATGAAACCAAAAAGACTGTGTCCCATCACTGTATAAATGAAAACAGACTGTCCCATAACTGCATGAATGAAAACAAAAAGACTGTCCTATCACTGTATAAATGAAACCAAAAAGACTGTGTCCTATCACCATATAAATGAAACCAAAAATATGGTAGTTGTGTGAAACCATATTAAATTTAGTTTTCCATGGGTATGAACTAATATTAAGTGAAATAAATCAAGTAGATATTATAAAATTACCATATATACTCCCTTATAAGTCTAGTCAGATAGCATAGACCCTGATCTGTTGACACATTTTCAAGCCAGCACAGTATTTGTATGGGTTTGGGTCACATTTTTAAAGTTTGTGGACTTCATTGTTTTATACACCCACCGTAAGGCAGGCTGCATCATGTTATGATTTCCTTCTATCCATGTATCCATCCATCCATCAGTTCCGCATTTCATTTCCTTGCAATAGCTCTCCACCATCTACCATTACTAGTGCAATAACTTGAGCTTTTCACCATCTACCATTACAAATGTGACAACTCAAGCTCTCCACCATCTACCATTACCAAACTATGTTGGCTGCTTGCACTTGGGACAGGGAAGAAATCTATCAATTTCAGGCTCAGAAGGTCAGAGGTCAAATTCACAATGACTGAAAGAAAGTATTTTATTTCCAAACAATAATTTGACTTGTATACCAGAGACCTTCACCGACCAATAACTTTGTTAATGGCTTTCATTTGAGAAAAGAAAGACACCTTTTATTTTTGGATGGCTTGCATTGAGATCTGAAAGGCATCTGTAAATTTTGGATTCATTAGGTCAGAATGGTCAAGGTCACCAAAACTGTAAGAAGTAAAATGTTTTCCACACAATAATTTGACATGACTTGTGTATAATGTACCATTTATGGTACTCATTTTGCATCAAAACCTTGCTATTTAGATCACCTGCAAGTAATTAGATTTTCAAGTCATTATGGTAGTTTGCTGAACTTTAATAATGCTTTTATAGTTTTTAATTCTGCTGGTTATATACCAGAAGAGCTTATAGATTGGTCTTTCATTGGTCTTCCATCATACAACCACATGAAAGCATAAATTTGTTATCACTACTCCTAAATTACTTGGAGGATTACCATGAAACTTGACACATACATTTATCCTATGGTCTACTTGGTTCTGAATGAAAGTCTGACATCCAATATGGCTGGCTGATCAGCCATCTTGAAAATCTTGTCATTGCTACTTCTCTAGAATGGAAAGTACAATATTGAAAATATTGTTATGTCTTCTCCTACCAAACTGATAGCTATATCAACATGCAGTTTTCACCAATAGACTTGTGACACCAAGTTGACCCTAATTGAAAATGGTGTCAGTTGTACATAAATATGCTGCCACAACTGCTGTCTTGAAAATCTTGTTGTCACTACTTCCCCTGAACAGATGATCATTATGACCTGTGGTTTTCACCAGAAGATTTTCTAATGATGTCTGCTGCTGCTAATTCAGAAAATCTCAACACTCAGCAGATGAAAGGCAGAAATGGTCTTATCTAGAATTCCTTGAAATTCTTTTTGCACAGGGTATCAGTCTTTCAATGGATTCGTGTTTAACTTATTGGACTTAGATGTTTGTTTTGGTGGTGGGGTGAGGGTGGTAGGATGGAATATGTGCTTTGTGTAATTTGCTAAAGTATTAGTGTATGCAGCTTATGTATTTGCAAAATAAGTTTCCCTTCTTTATGCTCACCTGCATGTCTTAAGTAGCAACTAATGTCACCTTGGCACTAAATAATCTACACATGTTGCTGTCCATAAGACACCAAACCAAACTTCAACATGTCCACCACAACTGCACCAGAAGGATGATTTCCAAGTGATAGGACACCCTAAGCAGAGATTTTTCTTCTGTGATTGGGAATGGGGCCTGGGCCCAGTATTTTGGAGGGAAATTTTGTTAAAAAATTACGGTTAACATTTTTAGGAATAAGTTGATAAAATTAGGTATTCTGCATGATTTTGAAATGTTGAACATTGGGAGTTGGCCCATTTTGTGTTGAAAGTCTTGTTTATAAGAGTTCTCACCATTTTTGCCTTAATTAGTTACGTTAATAGTAGCATCTGAGTAATTAGTGAAGGTAGTTGCTGACAGTTATTTTGTAATTGACATGATGAAGGTGCATCTCTGATAAAGACAAAACTTAATTACACAGCACGTATGGATTATTTATACACCAACTATCAGGCAAAGTGCATTATGTTATAAGGTCCATCCAGCCATTCATCCATCCATTAATCATTTACCAAATTTGTTTCTGAACAATGACTAAAGTTTGTCCATTATTTGCAGCTACCAAACTTTTGGGAGTGGCTTGCACTTTGGTTAAGGAAGACCCTGTTGATTTTGTGGTCAAAATTTCAAAGGTCTTGGTCAGTGTGACTAAGAGAAGACTCTCTCCACTATCTAAAGTTACCAAACTGTTTGGATAGCATGCACCTTTGTTGAGGAAGAACCTTTTCGATTTCAGAGTTAAATGGTAAAGGTCACTCTAGCTGAAAGAATAAGTTGGTTTCATCACAATGAGTCGAGTTTTCCATCACCTAAAGTTACCAAACTTTATGGATGGCTTGCACGTGAGGTAAAGGAGAAGCATACTAATTTTGGTTTCAAAATATGAGGACAAGGTCACTGTTAATGAAAGAAGAAAAATGGTTTGTGTACAACAAGTTTAGTTTCACATATTAGACTTGGACCAAATTTTGTGGTCTGGCTTACGCATGGAGGTAAGAAAGATGCCCATCAATTTTGGTGTCAAAAGGTCAAATATCAAGGTCACTGTGACAGAATGAAAGTGGTATATGCACAAAAAATTGAGTTATTTACATAGAAGACTATTATGCCGCTCCAATAGTCTAAGTGGTTAGAGTTTCCACTTTAGATGTGGGAGGTAGCGTATTTGAACCCTGGACAAGTCATTCCAAAGACTTATAAAAATGGTAGTAGCAGCTGCCTTGCTTGGCATCCAGCATTAAGAGGTCAGTGTTAGGACTGGTGGGTTTGGTGTCAGGATAATGTGACTGCGTGGAACATGATACATACCTGCAACATGATGCCCCACTGCTAGACCCCACTATAAACTACCACAGTGCAGACATCGTAGAAATATGACTGAAAAATTGTTAAAAGCTATGTTAAAATACAAGTATAACAAACACACACACACACACACACACACACACACACACACACACACACACAACTGCTAAACTATTGGCAGGTATATAATGTGAGCTTCATATATTCTTGCTACAAACTATGGAATTTCAAACACTTAGAGATCTTACAGTAAAAAGAGTTTTTCAGCAATCTCTCCAGATGTACATACATACATACCTGAGTAAAATGGTTGTTTGGTTGGATTTTAACATTAATTTCAGCACATTATTGGCTGTATCATGTGGGGACCTAAAGACCATTACAAATACATATCAAAACAGTAGACCCTGATTGCCCTGGTTAGGTATCTAACTGCGACCCTTGGATTACAAGCCTGATGCTCTACCATTTGAGATACTAAAAACACCCACCCACCCCAGTCACAAGTTAATGCCCTGCCTGTTAAAACGTAAATAATTTAAATTTAATCTGCATATGCCTATTTTAGTCTCCATCTGTTTGGTTTTCAAAACATTTCTAGAAATAATCTTATTTATTCCATCAAGTTTGAGTCCGAGATCAATAGATTTGTTTCTATACCTGAATAAAAATCTTTTCTTCTTAATGTTAAACAATTTGTGTATAGTGAAGCTTGAAGATCTCTTTTTTGTAACGATTAATGTATTATCTCATTGTAACAGTTGATGTATTACTTTTAAATATGATCTGGAATATTGGCATAGCAACTGTTAGAAAAAAATACTTTAGCAAATAAAAAGCAAGTAATGCATTGCAGAAGTGTGATAAACACTCCCCCTTTTCAAGCCATCTCAAACTACCCTTGGATTACTCCTTTAGGAGGGGGGATAGAATTTCACTAGAGTGGGGTTTGATACAAGGTCCCACAAAAACAATCTCCTCAGTCTTTGTTTGAATCTTCAGCCAGACAGACACCAATACAAATATATCCTAACTTGTGGTTATTTAGACCTGGGAGTTACTAGGTGCAGAATGGGAATTAGCACATTTTTCTAAGTGGATTTAAAAAGTTGTTTTTATTGGTGATAAATTCTGTTCAGAGATTCTAAACAAGTTACAATCAGTTGGTGAGATGGAATGGGGATGTAATTGTTCAATTCTCTGACAGGATTATAGCCAGTTTGTTCAAGGAATGTAGGTGAGATATTTTTCTTACTGTGCAATATCTCTCAGCATATGTATCAACACATACTAATGTGTGTGTGTGTGTGTGTATATATATATATATATATATATATATATATATATATATACTGCATCCAACAAATGCAGGGGAGAAATGGATTATCTTAATTTGGTTGTCTATTTTAATTAGTTGACTTGTAATTGGCTTTATCTCTTAACTGTCTTGTCAGGTGTACATTGTTTCAGCATTCCAAAGTCTTAATTGAGTATACAGACATGATTGGGTAATTTCAGAAACTGTTTTATGTCTCTAATAGGCAGAAAGAAAAATAAACAATTAAATGTACAACAGATGATGTAAATTCATGAGCTTTGGTTATATCTATCATCACCTTGTCTAGTATGTATGTATGTATGTATGTATGTACGTTTGTTTGTATTTATTATATGTGGATGGGTGGATGTATGTATCTGGTTTAACAGCATGGCAGCACATTTCTAACTCTGTAGTACCATTTAAAACTTAAATTCTAAATAAATAAATAAGATAAACCCTTGTAAATAAATGTAAATATTACTCCTGCAAGATGATAGTTGGAACAAAAAGGTATATTTTAGTTATTGAAAATGGTAAAATAGAAATATAATCAACAAAATTTCATCATTATCACAACAACAACCACAACAACAATAATAATAATGATGATAATAATATTTTTCACTGATATTTTTAGAATAATGTATGTATGTACTGTATGTATGTGCATGCCTATGTATGTATGTATGTATTTATTTATGTATGTATGTAGTGCATTTAAGGTCACCTCAGCACAATAGTAGCTATGTAGTACCAACCTCAAAGTCAAATTTGCAAAATGATAATAATAATAATAATAATAATAATAATAATAAAAGGAAGGAAATAAATTATAATATGGATTTGATACTTGGTTAGAAATTTATGGAATTACATTCAGTTCACAAGACATGCTTAAACCAAAATAATTTTGAAATATTGTTAAATATTGAAACATTCCCTAATGAAAGAAAACAGAAACGTAAGATAAAATGAATTAGAGGTCTGCATGGTTCAGAATTTACCGTAATGATTAAAGAGAAGAGTGACAGAAAAAAAAGAAACCATGTATAGTATGAGGGGTTTGTAGAGACAATTAGTAATATAGACAATAATGTATATAACATTTTAATTATTAAGCTGCATTCTATCATCTTCATTATTATAGTTATTGATCACACACACACACTGTATATATATATATATATATATATATATCTATATATATATATATATATATATATATATATATATATATTGGTGTTAGAGAGAGATCCAAGCAACCTCACACTGGAATATTGAATCTTAAAAGTGAAGTATGTATAGTAATTACTTAAAAGTGAAGTTTGTATAATAATTACTTTAAAGTGAAGTGTGTATAATAATTACATAAAAGTGAAGTGTGTATAATAGTTTTACTTAAAAAGACAGAAATGTAAATATTTTGATACATGTATTGTTAAATTCATTTCACTTCTTTATTGTAACTGATGAAGTAAAAAACTTACATGAAACAAATATTGGTTGAAATTAGTAGTCATATGATTGTGACCACTTAATTAATTGATTAATTAATTAATTAATTAATTAAGAAAATTGATGAAAAGAGAATTAATAGTTTCTAGGGTAGTTTTCATATACACTAGTGTTTATGATACATTTTGACTGAAGTTCTCAAGATACCAAATAACAAATAAGGTCCTAATTTTTTTTAAAAATACTGTAAATTACAATATTTCAATATCATTACAGTTTGGTGATTCTTCAGTTTTTATATAGTTAGCTGTATATAATTTTAGTAGAGTCAAAACTTAAAATTTTTGTTGCTTATTTTGCTCAACCATTTTAAAAAGTGATGTATGCTTGAATGGTACTCTCTGTCAACACAGATGAAATAAAGGATACTGTTTTCATTCCAACAGAGCTGTTTGCATGTACACATAACATGACTCAAAACCAACAGTGAGGAAAATATATTGGAGGATGTTAAAATACAGTAAGGAATGTTAAAAGACAATTATAGGATGTTAAAATACAGTGGGGGATGTTAAAATACAACTATAGGATGTTAAAATACAGTGGGGGATGTTAAAATACAGTCAAGGATGTTAAAATACAATCACAGGCAAAACAGAAATAAAAGTATTTATTTAAAATAACAATAAATAACATCCGACAATCCATGTGTTTACTTGTTACCATTACTGCTTATATTAGATGACACTTAGGAAATGGTGGTTACTAAAATATTGATAATTATCTCTGGTTAGAAACTTAAACATGTCACTTTTGGTATATGTTGACCATTCCGTCATATATATATTTTTGCCATGGAAATTTATTGAAAATACAATTTTCATGAAAATTACTTGCTAAATTACCTATACTAAAATTTGTTGCTCACGAAATTATGTGATTGTGTGATTTACAGTATCTCTTTCTAAATGTGTTTTTTTTACCCCCTTTTATTGTGAAAAATTACAATGTCTACAAAAGAGGATTTTATGTATATTTATATATAAAGCCTGATTTCTGCACATAAATTACAAGTATAAACAGTGACAAAAAGCCTTATTTTACAACAATTTGTGCACTTTTTTGTTAGAAATGTTATTCATAAAGATGCATTTAAATTTATAGTACTGGAAAGAACAAGAAAAATAAATTTTGCAGGCATATTCATTTTTATATTTCAGTACTTATGCAGGTCTGTCCTGGGATATGATTGCACACATTTCTAAATAAAGTGTTTCAACATTGTACTAAAATCTTGCATTATATTTTCACTCCTTGCCAAGGGGGCTGAAATATGCTGCTAGATATTTCTTTCTGTCCTCAGACCCAACCAAAACTCTGGATGGACTTTACCTAAGGTAAGGAAGACACCTATCAATTTGGGGGTCAAAAGTCAAGATCACTGACTGAAAGGGAAATTTTAAAAAAAAAATTTCAGTTATCCGCCTAGAGGACTATTAAAAACACATGATAGGTGTATAATGTGCATTTTAAGCCACTCGGCACATTTTTGAACTTTCAATATTGAGACAGTCAACAAAAATCTGGTAGGCATGTTTAAACAAAAATTACATGTGGTAGACAAAACTGTAATTTGTTATGCATATTTATAAAAATAAATATGTATGATTTGGCGATACTTTAAGAACATAATAACAATATTTCAATATGGTATAGATTTTGGAATATTTTGAACTTGGGCATTCTTGACAAAAACCTTGTGAGCATGAGTAAGCAACCACCACATGGCAGACTATGAAATTTAGTCTGCTTATTTTTGCATTAATATGTAAATTTTGTATTAACATGTAGATGACCTGATTAGATTTTCAGACCATTTTAGCAGTTTAACATTTATTAAAAAATTTTTTACTGTTCGGACTTGGACGTTATTGTGACAGAAATGTTGAAAGTCGGATTAAGCACACACTGCTTGAGGTAGATAAATAAAACTAGTTAGGCTTATTTGTATTATTGTGTAGATGACTTCAGGCCATCATACTGATATTTTTGCCTTCTATTTTAATACATTATTTTTTTTTTTTTTTTGCTTTTTAAACTTTGACTTTTTTTTTTTACAAAAGCCTGGCTAGCACAATTTAGCAGACCCATTTGAGGTGGATCATTAAAATTTGATATGCATGTTTGTTGGCACATGTAGTTGACTTCATTTGATTTTCATTGTCTTGCTTTAAAAAAAATTATTTTGATACTTCTTAAAGTTTTTTTGGAAGAGACTTCTATCTGCATGTTTTTTTCTAACACATCTTTATTTTTCATTTATTTAAGATTTGAACCACAAGCCCACCCACCCTCTTTTGGGTCAGTGTCAAACTTCTCATTTTTACAAAGCTTGCTTTCAATGTGCTCCCTAAATTGACTGGACTGTTTGGATCATATGAGAAGAAGACTAAAATCCCAAACATTATAGGGACCAGGGACCTTTTTGTTTCATGCTTCTAGCAACATTTCAGTTTCACCTTGCTAGATTTTTCCTGCTGTTAGGTACTAGTATTACAGAATGATATTGTCATGTTGAGAAGTGTTTATGTGGATGTGGTCACATTTTTGTTGCTCAAAAAAATTCCCTACTAGTTTGATTTTAGCATATATTATTTTGTTTTAGAGGAACTGTTCTATATTTATTGTCATGAGGTTAAGTTTTACAGATGTTTATTAAAATGTGATACTTTACCATTCTTCTCTTATTGTAATGATATAATTTGTGTGGCATTTGCTTTGCCACTTTAAAATTATGACGGAATGATTTACCATTGCCACTGTAAAATTATGACAAGAAAAGTTAGAGATGAATTTTGTGTTAAAATCTATATCCACTTAATTACAGCAATAAATAGTGCTGAAATTATTTGTATTTGTTGGCATTGTTACTGTTCGGAAATGGTTTATTTTCAATATGTTGTTTTCTGAGTCCAATCAGTATCTCACAGACTGCAAATTGTCATGTTAGAAACAAATTATACCTTGTGGATTTTATTTTGAATTAGATAACAATGAAAATACCTTGTCAGAATTTTCCCATATTTTTCACATTAATAATTTATTCTGACCTGGCTGTTGCAGCTATGGTTACAGACCAGAAGAGGTTATGGGATGATCTGTTGTCTGTCCGTCATGAGTCATCCAGTACCCATCCATCCATTAGAACAAGTTTGTTATTGCTACTCCTCCCAAACTACTTGGAGCATTGTCTTGAAACTTTATTGCACACATGTTCATTCTGTTGTCTGGTTGGCCCTTGTTGCTCACACATCTATTATGACTGTCACGGTGTTAGTTCTGAAGATCTTGGTATCGCTACTCCTGAATGGATAGTCGTATCAGCATGGGGTTTTCATTGAAAGACTTCTTATGATATCTAGTTGGTCCTAAATGAAAACAGTGCCAATCTGACATCCAATATGGCCACCAGGAATGCCATCTTGAAAATCTTGTTGCTACTTCTCCTTAGTAGACGGTCATATCAACATGTGGTTTTCATCAAACAATTTGTGATATGAATTTGCTCTGATCTGATGTCCAATATGTGCCACCACAGTAACCATCTTCAAAATTTTTTTATCACTTCTCGTCCTTAATGGATGGTCATATCAACATGGGGTTTTCACTAAAAGACTTATTATGATGTCTGTTTGGCCCTAAATAAAAATGGTACATGTCTGCTGTCCAGTATGGCCACCATGGCATCCATCTTGAAAATATTTTTTATTTGAACTTGATGTGAGTTTTCAGCAAAAGACTTTTCATGATGCCCAGTTGGTCATAAATGAAAATGATGCCAATCTGACAGCCATAATGGCCACCACACAGCGGCTTTCTTGAAATTTTTGTCATGCTACTCCTGAATAAATAATCTAATTAATGAATGTTCATATCAGAATGAGATTTTCATTAAAAAACTTCTTATGATGTTTGGCTGGTCCTTTATGAACATGATGCTGATCTGATGACCAATATGAACAGAAAGTCATATTGATGTGGGTTTTTCAACAAATGATTCCTTATGAAATCAGTGGTTCCCAACCGCCAGGTTGCAACCCTAAATCAGGGTCATGAAGATGTTCTGGATTGTCATGTAGGATCACTGGGATTTGCTTTTTGAGAGTGGCAAAACTTTCCAAGATGCGGAAACAGGGTCATAGTCTCTGAAAAACTATTTTTTTAGGGTTGCAGCCAAAATAGGTTGGGAACCACTTTTTTAAACGATAATGGTGTTGATTTGACATCTAATATGGCCTCCATGGCAGCCTTCTTGAAAATCTTGTCATTTCTACTCCTGAATGGAAAGTCATATCTTGAAAAGATGTTATATTGACTCTTCTCAAAGGGGCCCTGAGTGGCTGAGTGGTCTCAAGCGCTTACCGTTATGGATCACAGCCATCTCACCTCTGTTGGCGTGGGTTCGCGTCTCGGATTCGGCCAATGTGGGTGTGTGAGAAAGCTTGGCAGTAGCTTCTCGTGGGTCGGTGGTTCTTTCCATGGTTTTCCCGGGTTCTTCCTCCACCATTAATACTGACCACCATGTATAGCCTATCTTGTGCTGAAAAATGGCTTTAAACCCTACAACAACAACAACTCTTCCCATATGGATGGCTTTATCAGCATGGGCTTTCTCATGATACCCAGTTGGTCCCAATGAAAATAATGCCAGTCATATTTCAAATCTTGCAGCTATGCCAACTGTAAAAAAAAAGATCTTGTTGCTACCATCCCATTAATGGATGATCATTATGACATGGTGTTTCCACCAAAAGACTTCTAATGATGTCTGCTTTGTCATAAACAAAAATGGAATCCAGTATGTGTACCACGATAGGTAAAATGTGAATATTTTGTTATCACTGAAGAATATCACAGATGGTTTCAACACTCAACGGTTAAAAGAAAGAATTCTTTTTGTCTAGTAGAGCATCAGTTGTATCAAAAGACTTTTGTTAAAAATTACCCTTTTGGAATAATTTTGGTGTTCACTCACATTTTTTTTAGCAGAAATGATAATGAGATTGCATTAATCCAGGCATAGATGAGCGGGACATAAATATTTTTACCTGTTCCTGGAATTTCCCAAATAAAGAAATAATAGTACTGATATTTTTTGCCTATAAAATAAATAAAACCTGAGTACAGTACTAGAATAAATGTTTGATTTTTAAAACATTCAGATTTTGAGATATAGTGGAAGTTTGAATTTATGCTGGAAATATAATTATTTTTCACTTAAATCTCCGATGCTCTAAGTTTTAAAGGAAACATTGTATCAGGTTTCATGGTAATATATGCTCTGAATAAATCTGATGTTGGTGTTACACAACTGACCTTGGATGGGCAACCACTTTACGCATGAATGAGTCACAACTAGGGGTTGAAACCAGTACCAAAGAGGTACAAAGCAAGACTTCTAGATTTCAATTGACCTTACGCCACTTGTCAATCACTCTGAATCAATCAACCAATAAGCGAGCGTAAATTAGACACACCTCCAGGCATTGCTTAAGTCTGCCATTTTCCTCCGACAAACTGCTTGTAGCAACAGTGAATTGATTGTGATAAGTATTTACAAATTTTGCAATGATTTGTTGATTTCTCGATCGATAACGTGAAAAGAAGTCTTGTAATTCTGACAGCCAATATCCAGATTGTCTAAATGGAGGAATTAGATGTATTCCTTTCCCGAAACATAGGCAAAACTTCGATGGATAACGACTTGTCGCTTGTACGATCAGCTGAATAAAGACACAATTGATGGCAATTACAACGTGTTTGTTTGCATAAAAGTATGTCCCGTTGATAGCTTGAAAACAAAAAGAATTTGAAATTGAAAAATATATATGTAAAAATTAACGTTTCAAGAATATAGGTGAGAACCCCCTAACTTTCGGGCTTTGATATATATTATTTATTCTTGTATAGGAAGCGCTGAACTCAAGGCTGCATTATTTTAAAGTTTGAAAATTTACACTTTAATGTTGGCTTGTCCCAAAATTAATGATTTATCGTCTCGATCTTTCAGACACTAGAGTGACACTTTACTTTCTCATTGGGTTGAAGGAGCAGTGGGGATACAAAAATGTAATTAGTAATAAAGAAATACAAAATAAAGGTTTCAAATAATTATCTTCCGATATATTAAGTATGCATTTACATGTTTACATCAACAGACATCATTGATCAAAGTTCCATCTGTCGAACATAGCAAACCTTAAAATTATTATGTACAACAGTATACTTCTAAACAGTAATTATTTACGATTTTGTTATTAATTTTTAATTCATATACTTCCAAGGCAGCATAAACATAAGTCAGATAAAATTAACAAGGATAGCATTATCTACTAAATACATCTGCATCTTTTGGAGCAAGTTTCATTTCATATAAATAAGTTCTTAAACAGCTTTACAATTGATTGTTATTATTTACTGAAATAAAAAACTTAGGTTATTAATGTACGAACTTAAACTACATATATAAATATTGTCTACTGCAGTATATTTAATGCAACTTTGTAATTTTATATTTTTAAGAATAATACAAATCACATTAAATAAACATATCACTTAAACTGAAACATATTTCTTTGCCAAATACTGCATGTTTGTCAGAGGTTAAGTCACTTGATTTGGTAGGCGGAGCGATCTATCTTCTGGCGTAAGGTCAATTGTCATTGTTTGGAACTAATTGTTTCACGATATTTTGTAAGGGTATTTTGTGAACACAGCAAAACACAACCTTAAAGTGCAGAGATAATCCAAATATTGTATACAGGGTATTAAATTTATGTCTGAGAAATTGTCAAATGATTGAGTTTGTTTTATTTTTGTGGGTTTAACACCATTTTCAGCACATGATAGGCTATACTTGGTGATTAGTATATTTGGTAGGGGAAGAATCAGGGCCAAAAAAACAGGAATCAATTGATTAAGAGACAAAACTGATTGTTTTCTGAAATTTGTATGGATATTTTGGGAACACAGTACAACACAAAGTATTTCTCCCTATTTGATGACTGTACTCAACATTTTTGATGACTATCAGTGCATGGAACATCCAAACTTTTTAATCACATCAATTATTGTAAGCAACGTGAATGAAGTCGCTAAATTGAAATCAGCTTGACCATCTGTCCCTCATACTTCTACTGATGTAATATCTCCTGAACCCTGTGAGATATTTTTATTTGGTATGTGAGATATTTTCATTTGGTATGAGAGATATTTCATGACATTTGGTACGACTGTGCATTGTACTTGTATTGTGTTAAAAATGGTTTCTGCTTAATTAGTATTTTAAGTGTTGATATACATGTTGCAAGCCAGATCATATTATGTTATGGTGTTTTTTGTCGGTCTGTGAAAATTTCATTTGTGCACCTTAACTCAAGTTGGGCACCATCTGCACTTCTCAAATTTTATGGATGGCTTGCTATAGGGCCAAGCAAGAACTGTGTTGGTTTCAGAAAAAAATATCACGGTCACTGTGACTGAAAGATAAATAGTTTTTGCACAATAACTCCACAGTATAAAGTTAACAACTAGGTGGATGGCTTGGGCTAAGGAAGAATCCTATTGATGTTAGGAATAAAAGGTTAAAAGGTCTCACTGAAAGAAGAAAACTAGTCTCAACAAAGTAACTAAATTTCTCCATTACAGTTATCAAACTTGTGGATGGGCTTTGGGGTCAGAGGTCAAGGCCATTGACTAAAGAACAAAATGGTTTCCATATAGTAGAGTTACTTCAACATAACAGACCTGGACCAAACTTTTTGGATATCTTGCAATTGGGGTAAGGAAGAAGCCTTTCAAGCTCTGCTTCATAAAGTTAAAGGTCAAGGTCACTGACTGAGAGAAGACATAGTTTTGCACAATTACATTAATTCTGCATAATATACCTAGACCAACATTTTTCAGTGGTATACACTTGGGTAAACAAGAAACCTATTGATTTGGGGATCAATGGATCCAAAAGGCAAGGTTACTGCAACTGAAAGAACTAAAATGGTTTCTGCACAAAAACATTAGTTCTGCATCACAGACCTGGACTAAACTTTGTGGATGGCTTATCCCTGTGGTATGAAAGATGCCTTTCAGGTTCACCAAAGTTAGTGGATGACCTACACACTGAGTAAGAAAGAAGCCTTTGAATTTGGGGTCAAAATTCAAACTCACTGTGACTGACAGGAAAAAAATGGTTTCACATATTAGCATCAATTCTATGTCATAGATCAGGACCAACATTTATGAAAGGCTTGCACCTCAGGTAAGGAAGGAGCCTTTTGATCTCTAGGTTAGAAAATAGTGCACAAAACATTCGATTATTTGCTATGTACCTGAGTTTTTGGATGACTCGCATGTTGGGTAAAGATATAACCTTATTGACTTTGGGATCAAAATGTTAACAGTCCAGGTCACTGAGATTAAAAGAAGAACAATGCTTTTTGCATAATAACTTTAGTTTGAAACCACATACCTTTTTGAAGGCTTGCACTTAAGGTATGAAAGGTCTATTAAGTTTGGGACAAAGGGTCAAAGATCATGGTTATTGTTGCAGAAAGAAAAGTAGGTTTTTACAGAATAACTTTTCTTGAGTAAGTTCCTTGACTCAACTTTGTGGATGACTTTCAATTAGGTTAATATAGAAACCAATAGTTTCTGTGGTCCAAGGTCATGGTCACAGTAAGTCTAATAAGAAAATCGTTTCTGCACACGAAGTTTAGTTCAAGAACACATGCCTTGACTAAAGGTCAAGTTCACAGACAAGTTCTTCAGTAGTCTCCAGAGTTAACCATGCTCAGCTAGTGCCTACATAGAAAAAGGGGTATCTATTCCATAGGTACATATTACTTACAAATCTGGTTATGTTGAAATGAGAATTGTATGCTGATACAAAAGGATAGAATAAGTGGCCTAAAATAAAATCATTTTTCATTTGAATACAGTAAGTCAGTTTTATGCATTTTTAATCCATTTATAATTTGTATAATATACTACTTATTTCAAGCTTTGCATTACTACTGCATTATCCAAGCAGAAGCCCAAATTGATTCTTGTGCAGTGCTGCATTAGAAATAATAAACTAATTTCCCATACAAAAGAACAACAGGTTCTGCATAATCATATTGATAACTTTATTGCATAAAATATACTGTATGGGCAATTTTGCTGTCACAGCATGTTGATGTATCTTGGACTTACATGCAGGTCATAAATTTGTCAGCACTAACTGTAATCTCGGTAAATTTTATATCAGTAGGACATGAAGATGACAGATTTTCAAATAAAGTACATGTATTATTATTTTTTTTTAATACAAAATCAATTCATTTAAATCTGGGAGCTTTTTCCTGTTTTCACCGAGTAAACAATTTATGGCTTGTGCTCAGCTTATCTTAATGTTTTCTTGCAAATGCAGCCTCAGATCTAGCCTTATTTGTTGGTTTACCATGCTACGAAGTAGGTGAATCCTAATATAATCTTTCTATCCGGCAGCAATTTGGTTTTGGCATTGTTGAATTTTAACCATATTTATACAAGACCTTTGTTGTGGGTTTTTTTTACAATTCATTTTACATTTTTCAAACTTTACCTTCAGCTGGCACCATTTGGTTACTTTTGTGTCTAGGTGATGTAAAATTTTACTACATAGATTTCTTGTATTCCACTTTATCGTTAAAAGAGTTTATGTTCTCCTGATTTTTTTTTTAACAATACAGGCTTTTCAGTTTAAGGCCCCACAACACAAATTATAGTGAGTGGAACACTTTGCAATACATTATAGTGAGCAGAACACTTTGCAATACATCAGTAGTGAACAGAAGACTTTACAATACACCCATAGTGAGTGAAACACCCATTATTAGTGGACCACTTTGCAACAAACCCATAGTGAGTGAAACACTTTGCGATACACCCATCATTAATAATAACTCTAGTTCATTTTCATTTTTTTTCTGTGCATGGGTTATGTGTAAATAGCTGTATATTTAATATTATTTTTTGTTCTTTTAGCATTTAGGCCATAAATAATATCTTCCAGTTCATTTATGAGCATGTATACCATTATGAAGGTTCCATGGATGTCACCTCATGAGTTATTATGTACTTTTGAGAGAGTGACGTATGTAAGGTGAAGTTGTTTGCATTTGAAACATGCATAATGGAGAGAATGTTTTCATACGTCTGTGCTACTTTGATGTAATCTTTAGATATTGTGCTTATGGAAATAGTACATGATGTAAACACACTGCAAATTAAAATTGCTGCTCCTTTGTGCTAAAAAAATCAGCCTGAATTATTTTAAAGAACACTATCTTTAGCACCTACTAAAGCAGGGAAAATGAATTTTGCCCAACTAGACAATACCAGCTTCTGAAAGTGCAATGGATAAATTAGCAATTATATAAAATGTAAAAATAAAAGTTGTCGACTCTTTTTTTTTTTTTTTACAATTTACCTCTGAAGTCCAGGAAGTGAAAATGACCAAGTGGAGCTAACAGTTTTTTTGAAAGGTGCACATCTGGAGTAAGGCCAAGCTGTATACTTTATAACCCATATTACACCCATCAATCATACAGTAAAATAAAGGGTATTAAAGGTTCTTTTTGAACAACACCTAAGATATAAAAGGTCTTTTTTAAATAGCCAGTATAACCAGCAAGGAAACCCTGGGAAAATTCTTTTTCTTCAAAATTCTAACCCTATGCAAAATACGAAACTGTAGAGTGCCACCTAAATGTAGTAGTCAGCTTAATAATGACAGAGTTGTGCCCCCTGCCTCTGTTCACCAGACTTTTGTTTCCCATTATCAACAAGTCCCCCCCCCCCCCATCCATTTGTCTCTTTGCCAAATATGTCAACCTGTCATTTTCCATGCTGGCATTGATTAACAGAGAGTGCAAGTATATTGTACACAGCAATATACACAAATATTTATTGATCTTTTTTTCTTCTAACATTTTTCACATCTTTTTTTGAGTTTTTCATTTTGATATTGTAGAAGGGAAACACCTGAAATTTTATTTTACTTTCCATATTTTCCTCAAGGTATGTGGCACTTTCTGTACCAGTATTGTTAGTTATTTTGTGAATGTCCATTCATATCGGACTATTTAAATATTTTTTTTATATGCCATGTTTAGAAGTGACAAGCAATATTTAGGATGCCAGATTTAATCTGTTTGCTGTCCCTTAGCTGTCCAAAATTTTTTCAGTTTTCTTCCAAATTTGAATTTCCATACAGTTTCAATCAAAATTATTCTTGGACACATTCACGTCTTGTATTTTTTTTTTCCTAACACTGCATGCACTTTGGAGGTATTACAGCACAGGTGTTACTCAATAGCTTAAACAAAATAGGGACTAGATGTGATTTACTGGTACCCAAGGTTAACTTTTTATGAGGTGCATGGGGTCTTAATGCTTCGTAGACACTGTACTATTTTACCTATATGGTTACTATTATTAAAGGTGGGGTAATCCCTGTTATTGGCTGTCACTGTTATATGGACAACCAATTTCGACAAATGCACTGAAAAATAATGGTAACAAAGAACATTTTATAAACTTTACATTAAATCTTTCCATGTTCACATGTCAGTGTTAATAACTCAAATAAGCATGACAGTTTGAAATATTTAAAGCCAGTACAGACAGATCATACATATGAATGTTGAGAGATTTAGTATGCTGGCCACCATGTATAGCCTATCTTGTGATGGAAAATAGCATTAAAACAACAAAACCACAGCCAATCCATAAAAGTTAACTTACCTGCAATAGCTTGTACCTTTGTATATATAGTTTTTTATGCACTCACTATAAGACAGTGTATTATGCTGTGGTGTTGTCCCATCTTATCATCTGTCTGTTACCAATTTGGTTTCTACACAATAACTTTAGTTGTCCACCATCTACAGTTACCAAAATTTGTGGATGGCTTGCTTTTTGAACAAGGAACAAACATACCAATTTCAGGATAAAACTCTCCAATATCAAGGTCATTATGACTGAAAGAAGGAAAACAGTTTATGCACTCCTGTTCTCCACTATATACAGTTATCAAACTTATATATATTGTGCATGGTGTAAGGAAAGCCTGTTGATTTCAGGGTCAGAAGGTAAAGGTCATGGTCACTTAGTGAAAGAAGAAAGAAGGTTTTTGCACAATAATGTGAGTTCTCCACAATCTGCAGTTACCAAACTTTGTAATTTTGGCATCAAAAGACCAAACATCAAGGAAACTTGGACTGAAAGAAGAAAAATGGTGGTCTGCACCATAACTAGAGTTCTTCAGTTATGACTACCAAAGTTTGTGGATGGCGTGCACTTGGTGATTAAGAGAACCCTGTTGTTTTTTGGAGACCAAAGGTCAGAGTCACTGCCTATATACCTCTGGAGGTGGGAGTTAAATCTAACTGTAGCTAAAAACTATGCAATGGAGGTGGATGCATAGAGGGTACCTTTGGACAGTTATAGACCTTTCCTACATGTCAATCAAATTTTACTTATTACACTAGGTCCAGTTTTGTAAGATATCAGCCATGGCAGACTTTATAACCTGTCTTGAGAGACCATATTCTCTAGCCTGTAATGAGAGGACCACCTGCATTGAGACCACATTCTCTAACTTGTAACAAGAGGACCACCTGCCTTGAGAGACCAGTTGTTGACTTAAAGGGTGGTCATTTTAATGTCAAGGATGTCAGCTAAGGTTTGTGTACTGTATATACTCACTTATAAGTTTGATTCATTTGCATAGATCCAGATCGGACAGCATGGTTTGTTAGGAGTAAGCCATAAAACAAACAACATAGACCCAGATCTGTTGGAGCATTATGCATTGGCAGATCAGGGTCTATGCAGTTTACATTTGGATTCAAAGTGAGTATATACAGTAGTTACAAAATGTAGCTTGTATTCTGGACCCTAGGAAATGTATGTATTTGGTAATGTTGAACTGAAATATATACAAAATTGGTTGCTTTGTGTTTGTTCCAATTTGAAATGTTCCCTTCATGCCAATTCCCTAGTTGTTTTGATACATCGGTAAAGGATGCCCTGTACACTGAGCTTCAAAAAAACTTTGCCAAGGACTGTTCCCAGGAACAACAAATGTTTTAATTTCTAACTTTTGACATGGAGAGAACCATTGTAGACTTCTAATAGAAATACTCAGTGTTTTAATGGCAAACTTTTGACATGGAGAGAACCATTGTAGACTTCTAATAGAAATACTCAGTGTTTTAATGGCAAACTTTTGACATGGAGAGAACCATTGTAGACTTCTAATAGAAATACTCAGTGTTTTAATGGCAAACTTTTGACATGGAGAGAACCATTGTAGACTTCTAATAGAAATACTCAGTGTTTTAATGGCAAACTTTTGACATGGAGAGAACCATTGTAGACTTCTAATAGAAATACTCTGCAGGTGACTGTCCTCAGCATGACTTGTGGAAATTAGTTGGGTAAATTTGGGTGTTTACAGCCAGAGCTTGAATTGTTTTATTTGGACTCCACTGACCCAGCTTAAATGACCATACTGAAATTGGACTCCACTTGCCCAGCTTAAATGACTATCCTGAATTTGGACTTCACTTGCCCAGCTTAAATGACCATCCTGAACTTGGACTCCACTTGCCCAGCTTAAATAACTTTCCTGAATTTGGACTTCACTTGCCCAGCTTAAATGACCATCCTGAACTTGGACTCCACTTGCCCAGCTTAAGTAACTTTCCTGAATTTGGACTCTACTTCACCAGCTTAGATGACTGTACTGAATTTGGACTCCACCAGCTTAGATGACTGTACTGAATTTGGACTCCACCAGCTTAGATGACTGTACTGAATTTGGACTCCACTTCACCACCTTAGATGACTGTACTGAATTTGGATTCCACTTATTGTTGCTTAAATAACAGTTCTGAATTTCTCATTTACCTTACTCCATTGACCTCTTTGTAAAGATAATGATAATTGACTGTAAGGAAAAATGTATTCTTTTGAGGTACTCAGTGCATTAATCACAGCAAATATACACAGTTAAAGTGTCCACAGTTACATACTTAAATCAAGTAGGAAAGTAAAATTGGGACAAGATTGAATTAGCTTCCTATAAAATGAGCAACAATAAAAAAAATTTAATTGGCTTAATTGCAAAATCTACACTGGGTTTTATTTACAAGGGATGCAATAATTCATATAATGTCTTGCCACGCAAAGTAGGGCTTTTAATAATTTTTTAACTTTACATTTTTTAGTAAAGGATTATAATGTAGCAGGGCATGATAAAGGTTGACGATCAAAAATAAACAGAAAACTAGTTCTGGTGGTGAATGGGTTGGTAACAAAATTACAATAGACATTATGATTTGTTCCACCATTTCATGTATCCATAGGTACAATAACTGATTTCTTTGCATTTTCCCATAATTATCCAGCCAGATGCTGTTTTGGGGGGGTGGGGGGCGGGGGGGTGGGGGGCAGCACAGGCTCCTGTGCCTCTAAAATCATAATCCTGCATAAAATCTACATCATCATAAAAACTGGACGAACATGTTTTTAAGTGATTTGAAAAATGTACTTGTCCTTGAATAAGAATGGTTATTGTATAGTACCGTGGTAGTGACTAAAGCCGGTCTTTAGTCTAGCCTTCTTTTGTACTTTCATTAGCTGGTTCATTGTGTTTAATGGCTAATGTCTGTATTTGGGTTTTGTTACCTATCTTCCCTGTTAGATTTAATATCTCCAATTACCATGTCAGATATTGGATTACACCTTGCTGCCTTAAGAATTAAGTCACACTATCCAGATTTCCTGCCTTACTGCCTTAAGAATTAGGTCACAGAATCCAGATTTCCCAGCATGGATGACTACAATAGAGCTGTAACAGGTGAACTTTATTGCTGACTCGTCTCCACTGACATTGTTTATGAACTTACGAATATTAAAGATGATAAATTCAGAATTTAAAACTGTATAAATCCTTAAATCTGATACCTGTAATGTTTTTGTGCTTCTTTTGCACACTTCAAACAGAATTGTGTACCAAGGTGGCAATCCCTCTCAAAGACATTCTATGCTTATGTAATCACCATCATCACATAATTCCGAGAAAATTCTAATGAATTTTTAACAATCACCAAATTTATTGGATATAATAGTGTTTGAAATCAAGTCATTATTATAAAACCAAAGGTTTGATTTTCCTTTAGAGACATCGACTGAAAATGTAAGTAATTATTATCAAGAAATTAGGTATTCTTAAAGACAAAGTTTTTGTCTCCTGGGCTCAAAAGGTCTTTATGTGAAATAATCAATTATGTTGACAGAGCTTGACTTAACACAGTCAATTAGTTCTTGCCCTTTGATGCTGTAATTGACAGGGATATTAAAAATTATTTGTCCAGTAACAAGATGGTTTAAGCTAAAATTGCATCGTCTTGGGACTTCTAATTTTTTTTTTATGTAAGGCCCCTTGCTATTAAATTGAAGCAAGAAAAAGAATTATCTGCGAGACTCGAAAGACTCCAAATCCATTTTGCATGATATTGGTTTTAGAATATAAGTCCATCTTGATGTTATAAATAATCATTTCAGCTCTTCTACTATTCAAATAATGTTTTTTCCCTAATTTTTGTTAAACATTTTATCTAAACAATTTTTACATGTACAAATAAAGGTTTTTAAAAAAATACGGGGTTTTTTATGGATTGCAAAAATTTAATAAGAAATTGTTCTCTGTGCGAAAGGTCAGAGGACAAATAGTACATTTAATTGTTATTGATTGAAAGTGTATGAAAATTCAGAGCATCAGTATTTACAGACAACAGTATACAAGAAAGTTTTTAATTAAAAAATGTTAGTTTAATGATCCTACCCTTTTTAGGAGTAACAAGATGGATGGTTCTTCTGTTTTGGAGGGGGGGGGGGGAATTATGGGAGAGAGGACGGACTCCAACAGAAGATACAATTTTAAGACTAAAGTTCTCAAATTTTAAATATAGATGAATTTATGCCCAATGCTTCTGTCCAAAATATTTCACCAAATTAGTATTTCTTGTTTTATTAGTTTTGACATCATGCATTATTCTAACTCTGTAAATTTTTGTACGCCTGTAGAAAAAGTGTGTGTGTGTGTGTGTGTGTGTGTTAAAACTTCTGAACATGATTCCCACTAATAGTATGGATTTTGATGTTGCACCTTTTCTCTACAGTATTTCTTCCTAATTAGGACCAGTACTGTACTGCCAAGCATGTGATTCCTGGCCATAACTATCAAACTCGTCAACATTCCAATTGTCTGCAGTCATTCACTTGTATGATGCACCAAACCAATTTCTCCCAAGTAGACCAAACTTTCATTTAGAAAATTGGACTAAAATCATAGGGGGTATTTACTAAATGGAAGCCCTAAAAAAAGCATCCAATTTTCTATTGCATTGTCAGAGTGTCCCCAAGCAATTGGGTTGATGTGAAATAGCTAGACATCCATGATGAAATTGATATATTGTTCAGAAATAATTCAAAATGGGCTCAGAACTGGTTTCATTGCAAAGGCTTCAGTTAATATTCTGTTAATAACGATTTTTGAAAGAAAACTATGCTTGCATGGGAATGAGCTTAATTTATAAGAAAGTTATAAATCCAAAGATACGAGAAAGTATGGACATTGTTTTTGTGCTTTTGCACCAAAAAATGTATTTAATCTTGGCATCTTGTGAGTTTGACAAGGGTCACAGATTAAATCAGATTAGGTTAGAATAGAATCAGGTAAATTTAGATCAATAAAACTTGACAAATTTAAAATATTTACTTTGATATTATTGAGTGTACTACCGTCTGGGAATAACTGGTTCATTTCGAAGATTCTAAATTAATAGTTGCAATTTCCTCTGGACTGTTTTTATGTTGAATTATAACTTTTCCTACCTTAAATTGTTGTTAACATCTGGACCGTATTTCATGCAAAGCCATCACAATTCATTGGTATTAAGGTGAGAATGATTTCCATACATCTACGATATCTACTTGCATGCAAGTTAAATCCTTCTGCAAGCAACATAGACCCTGATCTGCCAGTATTGCATAATGCACTGGCAAAACAGGGTTTGTATTGTTTGTTCTACTGATTACTCCTTATAGAATTACTAGTACATTATGCGATGGCAAATCTGGGTCTTAGGAGTTTGCACTTGGATTCGACTTATAAGCGAGTACATCTGGTGTATGATATCCCTAAAATCAATTTTGTCGGTTTAGTTATAAACCATAAAAAGAAGAACTATGTGCAAAAATGCCCAGCCAACAACACTCTGTCATTAGCTATCTGTTCAAGAGTGGTTTGAAAATTCACAGCATTCCTAACAGTGTCATGCTTTGGATTGAAAATAATAACTATACAGTAGGGCATTAAAAACTCAAATATCAGTCACTCAAATGGGCATGCTTGGTCTCTCCATAAACATTCTCATTTTGAACTCCCAATAAAAATATTGGGTACCTCAGCAAAATCAAGGTTTCAGTGTTTTGTACTCTATTTTTACATGTATGTATTCACTAAAGTTTATTTTTACAACTTGATAATAGAGACAACGTATACTGCGTGTTTTGACTCGGATATTTTACTGTACCTGAAGGAAACAACAACAAAAAATTCATTTTGCAATACTCTGCTCACAAACTGTCACTTGATGTATCATCTGTTTTCAGATCATACTGTTTCAATTACTGGTGTGAAGTTATGATTGTTTATTCACCCTTTTTGATCTTAGTACAAATTTGATGCTAATAAACATTTTTGCTGTTATACTTTTGTTTAAGATGATCCTTAACACATGTCCTGTAAGTTAAATTGATGAAATGAAATACTTGGCTTCATTGCCCTTTTTTATATGCCAGGAATTCTGGACAGGTTTGTTTGATTGCTTGTTTGCTTGCTTTTTTAATAGCACACTTTTAGCACATTAGTAAGCTATATCATGCCAAAGAAGCGCTAATTTACAAAACAAACAATGCCCAAAACATGGGCACTACATCAAAAATCAGTAATGAAAAGAAATGTTTTAACACAAAATCCCAATATTTAATTTTTATGTCGAATTTGATATGGGTTTTAAAGAAGAAAGTCAATCTGGTGTTGGACAAAATACAATAATGTGAATTGCATGTGACAATATTGACCTATTTCTGTGTATATATTTTGTTTCATGGGCTGTGTTGACCTAATATTACTTCAAATAAAGAGCCTTCAATCTTATTTCAGTAACTCTATAGAATCCAATAGTCCGAAATTACTGGGCATGTTTTGACAACAAGAAAACTCAGTTTGATTTTACAGGATGCATCACCAGTTAGCATGAAAAGATGGTTTTGATGAGATCATTGTAAACTTTAAACTTAAATATTGGTATTTATACATTAAACATAATATCGGTATTTATACATTAAACATAATATCGGTATTTATACATTAAACATAATATTGGTATTTATACATTAAACACAATATTGGCATTTATACATTAAACATAATATTGGTATTTATACATCAAACATAATATATTGGTATTTATACATTAAACATAATATTGGTATTTAATTCTCAAGCATTTATAATAAATTATTGCAGTTTTAGTGATTTCATCACCAGAATCCAAATGGAAAAGTATGTAAGATAATTATATTAAAATCATTGGAATATTTTTGCTTGGTATGTAAAACATATTGATATGTTACAAGCTTTTTGAACTTGTATGATTGTATGTGAAAATCTTATGATAGGTTTCCAAGTTTAAGTGCAATAAATAAGTAAATGTTTGATTTTTTTAAGGGAGATTTCCACATTTTCTCACATTTATGTTCTAGTTGGAATCAAGGAGTATCCTCTCTGATTATGGACATACCACTTTTCTTTTCTTGCCTTTTCCAATTTCTTTTTAGTAATGTTTTCTTTTTCCTTGCTGTTTATTGTTGACTGCATTATGACATTATTTTATTTGCACACAATCATTGTGACACTTGCTTATTATGTCATAAGGCAGACTTGCCCAGCATTAATTTACATTCATTACCTAATCACATTATCTGGCAACTTGGCATGAAATTCAGCTCAGCTTTGAAGCTTATTGGTCACCACTTTTAATTCATCACTTGACTTAAGAATAATATTAATGGCAAAAATATGTGTCATTAGGTCATGGAGTAATAAATGATTACATGATTATCGTACAGCTATATGAACTGCGACAATACGGTCAACCGATTGTCTGTCTTTGTGATATGGACTGTCTCAGACTTTGACTAAAAACAAACTTGTATTTTAAAAAATGTATGC
Organism: Megalonaias nervosa; assembly: GCA_016617855.1. NCBI lineage: Eukaryota > Metazoa > Mollusca > Bivalvia > Unionida > Unionidae > Megalonaias > Megalonaias nervosa. Next base: position 68,813 of record JAECUM010005527.1, read on the forward strand.
AACATTGCACATCTTAACCTAAATAGTTAACTTTTATTTAATTTGAAGTTCATTCATTCATTCATTCATCCATTCTGTATGTATGTATGTATGGGGGTGTTTTATGATTTTATGGTACCTTTGCACAAAAGTGACTCAATAATGCTAACATAAAGGTAATAGTTAAAAACATAAAAATGAATTGCACAAAATTTTAGGAAAAGAAACCCTGCCAAATAAATGTTATTATTAAGTACAAGAAGATAAAATGTAAAGATGTAAAAATTCTGTAAAATGTACATAAAGGTAACACCTGTAAAATCCTTAGAACATGGTTCATATTTTTTATATGAACTGTTATGACCTTCAGAAGTCCAAGACTTTCTTGGGTGTCACATCCTCATAGAGTTTCTGGTTCCAAATACATTGGCTTTAGGTTTATTCAAAGGATTTAGGTCAAGGGGTGTCATCTAACCAATAGAAATACACATTTCATGCTTATGAAGTCAAAGCTAAATCCTGTGGCAAACTGATCACACAGTTACCTGTCACACACACACACACACACACATATGCAAACACACACACACACATAATTTGAGGCAAACTACTTTGAACTGGTGAAATACATCTTATTGTAACACAAACATCTCATCATTTATTTTCTGTTTAGCTGTCTCATCAAGTTTAAATATTGCTTGTAATATTTTCCCTCATTTGAGGTATTTTAAAAATATTGCTTAAGATAATTTCCCGCATTGGAGGTATTTTTAAAACATTGTTATATGGAACAGTTAGGTACACTTAAGTATCAGTATAACAACAACAACAATAATAATGATAATAACAAATTTTTTATATGGGTGCTCCATTCTGTGGATTCCGCTTCTACTTATCATTACAAGTATTTAATCTATTCAAATTATATGCTAAATGTGTAGTTTTATTTATGTGAAGTGATATCAGAAAATATAAGTATGTTATTTGTTTAAACACTTTATTGTTGTTGATATAGGTAGAAATAGGAAAAGAAATTAAATGAAATGATGTCTTGTATTGCTTTACTAGGCAGTACTGATGTTTTATTTCAGAAGTCCTGAATCGTCACAACTGATTCATTATATACAATGTTTGCATGTCCAGCATTGTTTTATTTAGTTGTCTTTGGTCCTAAAGTGTCTTCAAAACATTACATAATGTCTCATTATCAAGAACAGTAATTGCTATTTTTTATATTAGTATTGAATCTAAAGATTGAAAGTTCATGGTACAAGCATCTATTTAATAATGTAAGAGTTGTTTTTGTTTTAAAATTGTAGATATGTGTACTGTAAGAAAATAAAGAAGGAAACATAGTTTTAATTTATAACCCCAAAAATACTGAGCAAGACAGGTTTTATATTTATTTTGTTTGTAGTTCTAAAAATGAAGCTTACAGCCGCAAAATAATAAATCCACCTATTCCATTAAAAGAGTATTGTTTGCCTGTCTTTCTCCTTCCATGCCTCTGTGAATTTCTGTGAAACTTTCCTTATCTCTGAAATACACACATGCAGAAATCATTATTGAAGATGATATTGGTTTCAGATCTAAGCTACATCCAGATTGCTTGCACAAGTGACTCTTTAACAACTACTGTTCTTTTCATTTCCCACAATTTGATAGGTTATGGTCTGAAATAATTTCACATACTGGTCTTTGATGGACAGGTGAAGTTATGTGTGGGATTTTCACAAGCTCTATAACTAGTGGATGGGATCCATTTCAGCCTGGCAAGGTTGCCCCGCCTTTATAGACAATTGGCTCCGCCCACTTGTTTGGAATAATCTTGACTTTCCAGCCAATACCGTCAGTGTCAGGCCAAGTCTATTAATATTGTAATGACGTTTTCAATAATAAACATTTTCTGATTGCAATTAATTACTAAAAGCCTCGCTTCCCTGTAGTGAAGGGGTGCGGTTTGCTAGTTGAGATTTTCTTTCAGTGGATGATTGTTTTAGTTGATCACCCATGTACTAGTGGGAACAAAATTTTGACAAGTTTTTGACAGGCTAGCAAGGATGGTGTAAACTCAGTGTCCTAATTACCTATGTGTAGTGGGAAGGCCTTGTCTGTTTTCATTCTATTGACTTCATGCGATGACTTAGTAAGAAATGTGTAACATTTATATGACGAGATGAAATGTTGTCATCTTTCTATCAGTACTGAGGTGGACAGACTTGATTACAATTCATTTTAGTAACTTAGTGTTCGTAGATTGGTGGATGGATACTGAATCTCACTAGTTCGCGGAATAAAAGTGACAGTGGATCATTTTGACAGTCAGTGCTCAGTTCTTTTGGGTTCTGTTACCTTCTCTTTTAACTAAAGGTAAGTTAACCGTATCGTATTTACTTATCAAAGCTGATCATGTTTGTCTACGATCATATTGCTGGATCCCCATAACTTGGAAAGTGAGGAACTGTACCTGACTTGAAGATTGGACTAGATTGGTTTACAGATTGGCTCTTTAGTTTCCAATAAAATCTTCATGTTTGGTGTTATCAGGCCTGTTGATTTTGCGACAGCTCAATTGTTCCGATATGTTAGATTGGGAATCTCAGAGAATATAGAATTATCGGATATCTCAGTCCGATTTTCAAGTAGATTCCTTGTTGAATTTATGCCGATCTGATTGATATACGGCCTGATAATGGTCAGAGCATTATGATTATCCGTTGATTGTCAATCCACTTCATAATAAGGATAAATAATTGTCAGCGGTCATCAGGGTTTAATTTATTTTTTCCAACAGTGTTGTTCATTTCAGTCTAAATAAATGTGATTAGTTACATGGCCCAGTCCAAGTACAGCATGGATCTGTTAATGACATCTTCACGTAGAGCTGTGGCATTATTTGGTCATTCATCAGTAGTGTATGTTTAGTTTTGTTTGAAATCATAATCAGTGCTGTACAGATGTTACGTTTGTTTCTTTACTGTTAAATACAAGAAAGAAAATTAGGTTATTTTAATATTATATGCTACCCTCTAGGTGAGTGCATCTTAATTACTTCCTGGAACTTTATTTTTATAAGAGTCATTGGGATGCCATAATAGACTGCGATTCCAATAACAGATATTGCAGAATCATCTTTCCAAATTTGAGTAATTTATTCCAAAAAAAAATTTCCTTGCTTCCAATAAATCTATAAAAAGAAAAAAAAAAAAAAAACCTGATAATTCTTTCGATGAATACTGTACAGCTACATGTTTCCATTTTTAATAATAATAATAATAATAATAATAATAAGGCCGTTGGTATCTATGACCATGGGAAATGACTGGGGAGGAGGTGGGTGCACAGACATTTTGGATGTGACAAATAATGATAATAAGAAATGATAGCTTCTGGTATCAGTAGTTTTCTTCTTTATTACTTGACTAGGAAAGAAAAGGTGTGGGTTTGAAGAATTTATCATTTTAGTTTATAACTTGATTTAAACACTTTTTATTTACTAGCCTTTACGGCACATAAAATATATCATTACTAAGTATCAGAAAACTGCATTTAATATGAACTACTCTTCAGCCCAAACAAACTATTGGTCTAATTATTATGACTGTGTGCTTGATATTAAATGCTGCTTCCCAAACCAAGTAGTTACTATTGGTCTAATTATTAGGACTATGTGCTTGATATTAAATGCTGCTTCCCAAACAAAGTAGTTACTATTGGTCTGATTGGTATGACTATGTGCTTGATATTAAATGCTGCTTCCCAAACCAAGTAGTTACTATTGGTCTGATTGGTATGACTGTGTGCTTGATATTAACTACCTTTCCCTACAACAAAGAAGTTACTATTGGTCTGATTGGTTTGACTATGTGCTTGATATGAAATGCTGCTTCCCAAACAGAGTAGTTACTATTGTTCTGATTGGTATGACAATATATGCTTGTCACAAACACTTAGCAAACATTGTGGGACAAAAACTGAATATATATCTAAATGTCCCGTTGTAGAAATTCACTTGAAATAAATGAAAATTAAAGTTTAATAAAATAGACATGGTGTTGGTGCAAACTGTGCACATTCTGTTGCTTGTTTGATGGATTTCATCTGTTGAATGAGAGCAATTTTTAATATAAATTTCTTTGTCGGAATAAAGTGTAAATGTAGAACATTACATGTAATTATGCAAATAAAAATCCCCAGTGGAAACTATTCCAAAATATTTTTATTAGTTTGGACTTGAATTTAATCTAAAATTCATTGATCTCTTTGGGTGAAATGAAGTCCAGACAAAACTTGACCAACCCAATTTTCAAGTCTTGAATAAAAATATTGGTGAACTTGTGGCTTAATTCAGTAAATTGTAAGTAAGACTTAATTTGAAAAATTTAGGCCCCTATTTGAACAACACAAGGCTTAGGCTGAGTCTGGACATGAGATATCTGATTGGTCAGTTTGGAGCCAGATTTAAACAGTCAGTCAGTCTGAATCCTGGATTCTAAACTTAAGTTTAAGTATAAGTTTAAGTATAAACTTAAATTTTATTGATGAATTTAAATCTTATGGATTTAAATCTTCTGATATGTTTGTGAAATCAGAACCATGATTGTACAAATTTGACCAATTAGTTAATAATTTATGTATTCATTCATTCATTCTTATTATTATTATTATTATTATTATTATTATTATTTTAATAAAGATTTGGATGTCATAATGTAAGAAGGTGATGACAATTTCACAGCATGCTGTAGGCAACAAATATTATTTTGTGCATCTTATTCTGGAGAAAATTATTACAAAATTAAAGATTTGATTCAAAGTTAAAGTAGTTAAAGCTGAAGCTTTTTCTGTACAGATAACGAATTCGTACATTTCTTAAAATCTGCCCTTTATTAATTATTAAAACAGGAACCTCGGTTAAGTAACGAAAGGACTGGAAATAGCAGAATGTTAATATTTTGTGAAGTTTGGAACGCAGTTTGGATATATGCAGAAAACTCACATTTACAGAACTAAAATTATTTCAGATATTTGTGTTAACTTTTTATTCTGATTTACTTTTAACTTACAAAAATATTATAACTATTTTAGTAATAAATAAATAAATAACTAGTATCTCCAATTTGTCACTTTAAATGTAAAGATTAGTTATTAATGGAATGGCATCACATTATTGGCTGTGTAGTGCCAATAAAAAGTTATGTTCTAAATGTGTAAAAATTGTAAAAATAAAAATTGTCAAATTAAGAATTACTCAAAGGTAAACATAGTCATACAAGATAACAGTTAACAGTTAAAAATTAAAAAGGAGATCTAATGTAGAAATTAAAGGTAAAAGGAAAGTACAATGTAGTTGAATTCATGATAAAGATTTCATATTGTTAATTAGCGTTACAATTTTTTATTGACAAATTCTCCAAAATTGCAGTAACAGAAGATTACAGCTGACTGTTTCATTATTGATCGATGATTGTTTATATTTCATGACAATTTAGTCTCTGATATTCATGATATTACAGTAGTGTTAACATCAACTTATTAATATAGGTGTTAATATTAAAATGTATTTAATGTCACTTTGGGGAATGTGATTGTGACTTGGATGACCGGTATGAGATATATAATTCGGTGTATTTACTATTCTGGTCAAGATGCAAATAAAGTTAAAGTTGCTTATTGCTGCTGTTTACATCGAACTGAAAATTATGTGGTTCTGTTTTTAACAACAAACATTGAAAAAACATTCAGTTTAATTTCCCATCCATTGGGAGCAAAGAGTTTTCATTTTTAATTATTTTTTTTTTATTGACCCTAGGATTATTACTGTGTCAGTGAAGGTGGCCATGGAATTTTATCTTGTACAGAGTAGATTATCTAAATACATTTTGGCCGTTTTGAAAGTCATGATATTAATGTGTCGGTAATTTAATAGATATCAAACATTACTAGTATATTGCAGAGTATACCATTTGTTGACTGTAATATTTTGATACATATTAGAGCATACCTCATCTATATACATATTAAAGCATACATCGTCTGTATACATATTAAAGCATACATCGTCTGTATACATATTAAAGCATACATCGTCTATTCATTATGTTTATTTCCCTTATGATAAGTAGAGATTGCTTTTAATATAATATAACCGATTTGCAAAATTTAGTAAGCTCTCATTATTATTAGGAAATTTGAGGGAAAAAAATGAGAAAAAGAAGAGGCATGTAATTGTGTACAAAAAAGCACATTTAGTTCCTATTCATAGAGAACAAATTCAAATACGATAAAATTTTGTCAAAACTTGATATAATAGGTAAGAGTTACATGCACAAAAATATGTGTACATTGTGAATTAAAGTTGATCTTTCATAACATTGTATAATACATGAAATTTGTGACACTCAAATGTCAGTTTTCCATGAAATGGGAATCTTTGAAAACCTAAACCTTCCGTAAACAGCTACATACATGTGCTACATGATTGAAAATTTGTATTAAGTTATTTCATCATTTAATATAAACATTATTACTGATGTAAATTAGACCTGTGGTACTCGTCTTCCATGTTGACTCCTATGTAATTTTATTTAAATTTACTAATTTTATCTAAATTTCCTGTTTTAATAAAAATGGATTAATGTCTTATTTGTCTAATCTGCCTTGGCAGAAGCTGGATGATGTGACCACTTTGACTCTCCCTGTCCATCTCTCCACATCCAAGGTCAATATTGAAGTTATTTTAGATAAGATAATGCTTTCAAGTTACAAAAATGGCAAGCTTGACAAAAGGGGTCTCTTTTTGTAACATTCAACCTCGACATTTTGGGAAAAATTTAAGTTGGTAAAAACAAGCTTATCACATGTTTAAAATTTTTATTTTTTTCACTTCTGTATTCAGATGCTGTACATTATCATGATTATTTCCAGTTCATTGTTGTTGTTGTTGTTGTTAAAAACATCCTATGCCTTATTACACATATCAAATTTAATATACATTGTACAGTAATGAAAAGAGGAATTTTAATTTGGAAGATTTTTTTGGTCATAAAAGAATCAGTGTTTAAAAAAAATCATCAGTAGTTTTTGAAGATCTGACATTAACATTTCCAAATGTAATTTATATAATCAGTATGATTTTTGTGTGGTAAATAATGATGATGAAGAAAGAGTACATGGATTAGAACATAGATGTGGTTTTATATTATAAATTAAGCAAACTTATCACATATGATAATAAATAAATAAGTAAATAAACAGAAAGTAGAGACAGACATAGTTACAGGATACAGAAAATGGGGGGGTATAAAGAAAAATCAATTAGCTGAGTGCTAGTTGCTTGTCTAAATTATTGATTGCATTCTTTTATTTTTAAAAAATGAACTGGGTTAAATGTTTGGTGGTAGATGTTATTGTAGTGTTCATTACCAGATATAAGGATGTGTCACTATACAAGGATGTGTCATAACAATAGATCAGAACAAGTAATACCATTACATCCTGTTACCATGAGAAAATTTACATGAAAGCAAATGTAAAAATTGATTTTCAATGTGTTGTATGTTGTGAACAGTATTGTTCTTCTTGATAAACCTTTTTGTAGTGCAGCAAATGGTACATTTTCCATGTTTGGATAAAAGTGTGATCCTAATCAGTGATGTGACATATGTATGGTTGTTAATAGTTTTAAAAAATTTGCTAAAAGTACACAGAAATATATCCTCCGTCCTTTGAAAGGCATGTTTTAAAATTTTAAAATAAGATGTAACTTTATCTTTTCAAATAATGTAAATTATATAGGGAAGGAAATTGACATGTGAAATTTTACATTTTATCCTCTCAACAAGTTCTAGAGAAAGTTCTTCAGCAGTTTACTTAATTTAAGAAAAAAAAACATTAGAAGGTTAAAATTAATAATGACCCTCTTAAGTTCCTAATTTGACACAAACCACACACACACACACACATATATAGAGGGAGAGGGAGGAGGTCAATTCCCTGAAGTCCCATAGTATTTGCACATACATATAGCGCATTAGGTAAGGAGATCATAATCCTTCATGTCCCCACGTTATCCAGTCTGACTCCTCTTGCCCTTGTTGTCTGCTTTTTGTCCTACTATTCATCTTGGAATTTATTGTTCTCCTCTGTTTAGTTTCTTTGTAGATTACCTTGTTGAGAAACAAGTTTCCCTTTCAGTCTGCCCCTTCAGACCCAATGTACCATAGTGAGATTAAAAGAAACACTTCAGTCTCTAGACCAGCAAAGTTGTGCATTGTGCAGTATTGTTGTCTGCCATTATAACATGGAGCTAAAGCTGTATTTGATATTGGAATTTCTAGTGTATTACTTTGTAACATAATCAATGTAGTCATCACCAGCAGTTCATAAGAAAGACATTAGCATTGCTCATCATTTTGCTGGTAGTATAAAGTTTTTTAACTGAGCAAGTTGATCAGTAGTTTCACAAAGAATGGAAAAGAATCTGTGAAAATTGGTGAAATCTTTACAAATGATTCTTTGGATGCATGTTGGCTTTGAGTTATCAGGCCTGTGTCAACTACAATCCTTGGGTGGCAAGAAACATGTTTTACATTTTTGTTTTTATTTTTGCAACGATAAAGTAAAAGGATGTAAGAAAAAAATGACAAAAATTGTTCTCAGTGTTTTATCTCCTATTTCGACTGACTGGTTCTGGTTCCTACAGCTGTGTGAAAGAGAGAGATTTCTGCATACCAAGATACATTAGATGTGAAAGGGCAGATATAAAGTCTTGGTAGGCAAGTAACATTTTATATTTCTGAGAATTGTACATGAATTATGATGAAGACACCAGTTTAGGATTTTATTTTGATTTTCATTTCCTGGAAATTTTAATTACAAACTTGAAAAAAAATGTAAAGATTTTCCTGTTTCCTTTTACCTTTCTTCGTTGCCCTTTTTCCTACAGGTGATTGGTTCCAGACCTGTCTATTATCAATTGCTAGTAAAGCAAAACAGAATGTCAGGTGTTCTCCTCCTATCCTCAGTATCTACAAATATTGAGTAAGAACTTCGGCACTTGGCCCTTAACATCAACAGCCCTCAGCATAGATGAACATTAGGGCATGCTGACATTACCCAGACCCATAAGACTCACTTGGAATTTCAAAGTTGTAATTACTTTGATAATCCCTCTTAGTTCTAAATTAATTCCATCTGATAAGGCACTTAGCTCATCATAACTTCGATTTCTGTAAAATGAGTCTTGAGAAGTCAGCATTCTGGTGGAGTTGCACAATTTGTTGAATGAGTCCTGAGAACTGTCATCCCTCTGGTAGAATTACACTGTTTGTATGAGTCCTGAATAGTGTCCTCCTTCTAGTGGAATTGTACTGTTTGTAGATGGAGTAATGAGAATTGTTAGCCTTCAGGAGAATTACACTAATGTATTCACTTGTGAAAAGAAGTTGTGGATGTACCATTCTTGATTGTGTGAAGTTTTGTCAAGTAGAGAGGCAAGGGGGCATTTGATTTGGTCATGTCCATACCTACTGTGTACATCTGTCCCCAAGAAATCCTGTTTGCAAGATTACACAAAAGTCCCTCATTGCTGAGAAGTACAGTTTGGTACACAGTTGAATCCATATGTAAATGATCTGATCAGAATTTTGGGCCATTGTAGCAATTTTTTTATTTTATATATATATATATATATATATATATATATATATATATATATATATATATATATAGTAACTACTCACTTAGTACTTATTTATTTATTTATTTATTTATTTAAATATATACAAATTTCTTCTTCAAAAATTTTAAAATATCTTATTTCAGTCCTACACATGGAATCTGTATCAATTAAAATTTGCACAGCATACACTTCTTGGGCAAGAAAGCCTTTGAGGCAAAATACCTTAAATTGTGCTTTAACCAATCAAACCAGGTATTGATTGTGTGTTTTTTACGCACACCAGTAACCAGTATTGATTGTTATTTTTGTTTTCTTCAGGTCTTTATCGAGTGACACATAAAGTGATAAAATATTGATCATTTATTTTCTTCAGGTCTGTAGAGAGTAAATTTAATTCTACTGTTGCATGCACACTACTCATTATTAAAATATAGATGAAAACTTAACAAAGAGCAATAAAAGAAACTTGGAACCATTCAGCATGTTAAATCAAATAAAATCCAAGATATATCCACCAAAACTATGTATCAGTGACTGGAGGTGTCTGTCTGTCTGTTTACCTGGCTATCAACCAATATATCTATCATCTATCAGTCTGTCTGTCTGTCCATCCATCAATCCATCCCCTCCATGTAAAATGCACCTGCTTATAAAAGACATGTGAATCCTTTTTCATAGTCTTATTGTAATATTTAACTAAATAGGCAATATTTTTGTATTTTACTTTATAGACTACGTATCTATAATGGATAATATGTTTTTAATCCCTTGAATGTCCTCTTATATATATATATATATATATATATATATATATATATATATATATATATATATATGCATCTTATTTGGTTTCATTTTATATTTCCCCATCATTCAAACATTTGGGTTTTCTGGGAGTTTTTTTTATCTTGCTTCTATGCTTTGTTATTGTTTCATCCTCTGACAAATAGCTTGACTAGCTTTAACTGTGCCAATACCAGTATATATGAATGTATGTATGTATGTGTGTGTATGTATGTATGTGTGTATATATGTGTGTATGTATGTGTGTGTGTGTGTCAGCTTTTTAATATTTAGGTCAGTACATGCAAAGACATTTTAATCTGGGAACCTTGTATTTACACACATAATTGTAGTGGTCATTCAAGCAGAACCATGGATTGTATTTCATACCGTAAAATCATAATGAAAAGAAAAGCAAGAAATCTTTCTACAGTGTGTATCAGGGAAAAAAATCCCAGTTAGATCCAATTTAAATTGAATTGTTATTTGGTAAAAACCTGTAAGATGTCAGTAAAAGTTTGGCTGTATTTTCACAATTGATTAATGTCTTTGGTATTCGACTTGGATATTTTACTTTTATTTATTTTGTGTCAAGTTCAGATTTTCCATCTTTTTAAAAAAATTATAATTTCATGTTACGTGATGGACAGTTGTGTCACTTGGAGAATAAAATGAGTCTCAGTTTCATCATATAAGTAAATTTTATTGTGGAAAATGACTGGTGATGGTAATGCAGACAGGACTCTATTTTAACAGTTAGTTGCATTTTCAAGTTTCTTTGCACTTTAAAATGTTGATGCTAATCTACTTGCAAGGCTTATACATAATACACATGCAGATCAGGGTGTATATTTTTTGTTATACTGAATACTTGTAACAAAACTGTGTGAACCCAGATCTACCAGAGCATCCTGCACTGTTAGATCAAGGTCTGTATGGTTGCAATTGGATTAGACTTGTATGCAAGTATAAACAGTGGGCATCAACATTTTTAAAACCATCTAACCATAAAAATCATTGTAAAAATATTTGTTCAGTTTTTTTTCATATGGAGGACTAGTACTGTTCTGCAAATATTTGTACTTGAAAAAAATCCATTTAAAATTTTAATTCATACACTTGTAAAAAAAAAAAAAAAAGTCGAATAATTTAACAAAAATATACAATATATAATAGGTTTTCTATTAATGTACTAGATCAGGGTGGATGTGCCAGGATGATGTACAGATCATCTTTGATGCAGGATATTATTAATCAAATCATTAAAATTTTATTGGGGATGTTGTGTGCACAGGGTAGGTTCCTGAAAATGGATTTCTGGAAGCTGGGATCATATTCCAGTTTTATGTCCAGTTTCTGGTTGCTAGTTTGGAGTTCAGTGGTGTATGTACATAACCATCCTAAACTTTGCAAACGCATGTAATCAATATATGGATTGAAACTGATGAACATATAAATTGTATTTCTAGTTTGGATTTTGAATCCAGTGAAATTACAAGGTATATTTATTATAGTAATGATGGCAGCCTTTTAGTAATGCCACTTGATTTATGTGATACATGTACTCCAAAATGGACTTGGTATATTTAGCTCTACTACTGGTCATAGAGCTTATGGAATGGCTCATTGTCCTTACTCCATCTGTCTATTACCACAGGTTTGTTATCGCTACTCATCCTAAACAATGTGGATGATTGCCATAAAAATTTGCATGCATTCATCCCAAGATCTGTTTGATCCAATATGAAAATAGTCTTGCTCAGACATATAGCATTGCCACCACAGCAGCCATCTTGAAAATCTTATTGCTAATCCTGAATGGATGGTCATATCAGCATATTTTTTTCATTAAAAGACATATGATGTCTAAATAAAAATGATGCTGATCTGACATCTAGTGTGGCAGCCATGACAGCCATGATGAGAATCATGTTATCAATATTGAACAGAATGTCATATCAGCATGGGGTTTTCAGTAAAAGAATTCTTAAGATGTCTTGTTGGTCCTAAAATGAAAATGGTGCCTTTCTGACATCTTGAAAAGCTTGTTATCACTATTTCTGGTGAACAGAATTTCATATCAGCATGAGGTTTTCATCAGAAGACTTAGGATGTTTAGTTCGTCCTTAATGAAAATGCTGCTGATCTGAAATTAGTATGGCCACCATGGCAGCCATCTTGAAAATCTTAATACTGCTACTCCTTCTAAATGGCAAGACCTATCAACATAAGGCTTTCACCAAAAGATTAATTATGATTTCTAGACGATTCTGAATGAAAATCAGGTGCCAGTCTGACCTCAAATATGGCCACCATCTTGAAAATCCTTTTGTTGCTACTCTTTCTAAATGGAAAGTTATTTTGACATTTGGGTTTTGACCAGAATACCTTTTTAAGGGTATCTATTTGGTCATGAATGAAAATAATGCTGATCTGGTATGCATTATGGCCACCTGGGGAACCATCTTGAAAATCTTTTTATTGCTTCTTCAGAGGAATGAATGTTCATCAACATGGAGTGTTCACCAATGGATTCCTTATGATATCTAGTTGTTCCTAAATGGAAATGAGGCCCTGCATACATCAGGTATGACCATATTAAAAATCGTGCTACTGATTCTTCGGATTATTAACAAAGGATATGAACCAAAAGTTTTTTTTATAATGTGTTAAAGAAAATGGTGCCAATCTTGTATCCAATATGGCTGCCATAGCAGCTAATTTGAAAATCTTCTCATTCAAACATAGTGACAATGGTTTCAACACTGCAGTAAAAGAAGAAATGGTACTGAATTCCAGGAAAATTTTTTTAACAGTAGTGTCAGTCCTGAAAGGGACTCTTGTTTTGGGCTATGGGGATTTAGATCATGTCATAATAAAATTCCTGTGATTGTTGTTGTTGATTTTGTTCTAGGGTTTAATGCCATTTTTCAGCACAAGATAGGCTATACATGGCGGCCAGTATAAATGGTGGAGGAAGAACCCGGGAAAACCCCGGAAAGAACCACCAACCCACAAGAAGCTACTGGCAAGTTTTCTCACATACCCACATTGGCCGAACCTGAGACTCGAACCCACGCAGACAGAGGTGAGATGGCTATGATCCGTAACGGTGAGTGCTTTAGACCACTCGGCCACTCGGGGCCCCAAAATTCCTGTGATCAGGGTTTAAAAGATTAAAACTTCCTAACATCAAATGAAAAGCAAATTTTTTTAGTAACTAATCAGGCAGTGCATTGCGTTCCACACCAGTAATGCTCTCCTAACCTGAGCTTCATCTGCTTTCACAAGTACTGTTGCAGCATTTAGTTTTTGCCCAGAATTTCCTTTATTTGTGTGATCACAAATGAAGGATTAAAAATGTTTTAAAAAAACCATTTCTACCTAATGAATGTCTTTAGACCTAGGTTTATTGGCAGCATTCAGAATGCCCTTAAATGAATTCACAATAATGGCAACATAGTGATTTAGTCTGAAAAGTATTGATGTTGGGCACTTTGTAATACCAAAGAATAATTTAAGTAAATAATAAATCAATAAATCCTCTCAGATTAAAACTGAACACAACAATAAAACTGATTCCACTTAGGATGTTAGGGTAGGAATGAGTAATCCTAAAGAAAACAACTTTATATACCTCCCCACTTGACCTATATTGCCGAGTCATACCAGAGACCTGTAAAAATGGTACTAACAGCTGCCTCGCATGGTGCTCAGCATTAAAAGGTTTGTGTTAGGGCTGGTTGGCCTGGTGTCAGGATAATGTGAATGGGTGGGACATCATGCTACATGTCTGCATTATGATGCCCCAATGCTAGACATCTCTATATACTGCCACACTGTAGATATCATAGCGATATGACTGAAAAATTGTTAAAGCTATGTTAAAAAGCCAAATCACACACACACACACACACACACACTGTTTTCTGAAAATACTTTAGTCATCTTAATAGAAAATTTGTTCAAAATGTAAACAAACTTCATTTCTGGAACCTTCTATGGTCAGAATCAAGGCTGTATCTGAAGCTCAAACATCAGTAAACATGTTTAGAATACATAACCTACAATGATAGACAAATAATGGCTATGTAATACGTTGTGTACAAAATAAATTTCACTAGTCAGGTAGTCCCTTACAATCTGTAATCATGAACAAAAAAATTAAACGTACAATACAAATTAAATATACATAATAATAATAGCATGCTGATGAAATGGGAGCCAAATCCCTTTCCCTAGGTCACATTGAGGTAGCCAACCCAGGTTGGTTTGAAAATGTAAATGGAACTTCATTTGATATCACTATATTTCAGAAGGTTTAGTGTTTGGGGCAGTCCCACTCTGATAATGATGATGCCTAGTGTTTTGGGGTAGTCCCACTCAGGTAATGATGGTGCCTAGTGTTTGGGGCAGCCCCACTCAGGTAATGATGGTGCCTAGTGTTTGGGGCAGCCCCACTCAGGTAATGATGGTGCCTAGTGTTTGGGGTAGTCCCACTCAGGTAATGATGGTGCCTAGTGTTTGGGGCAGTCCCACTCAGGTAATGATGGTGCCTAGTGTTTGGGGCGGTCCCACTCAGGTAATGATGGTGCCTAGTGTTTGGGGCAGTCCCACTCAGGTAATGATGGTGCCTAGTGTTTGGGGCAGTCCCACTCAGGTAATGATGGTGCCTAGTGTTTGGGGCAGTCCCACTCAGGTAATGATGGTGCCTAGTGTTTGGGGCAGTCCCACTCAGGTAATGATGGTGCCTAGTGTTTGGGGTAGTCCCACTCAGGTAATGATGGTGCCTAGTGTTTGGGGTGGTCCCACTCAGGTAATGATGGTGCCTAGTGTTTGGGGCGGTCCCACTCAGGTAATGATGGTGCCTAGTGTTTGGGGCGGTCCCACTCAGGTAATGATGGTGCCTAGTGTTTGGGGCGGTCCCACTCAGGTAATGATGGTGCCTAGTGTTTGGGGCAGTCCCACTCAGGTAATGATGGTGCCTAGTGTTTGGGGCAGTCCCACTCAGGTAATGATGGTGCCTAGTGTTTGGGGTAGTCCTACTCAGGTAATGATGGTGCCTAGTGTTTGGGGTAGTCCCACTCAGGTAATGATGGTGCCTAGTGTTTGGGGTAGTCCCACTCAGGTAATGATGGTGCCTAGTGTTTGGGGCAGCCCCACTCAGATAATGATGATGCCTAGTGTTTTGGGGTAGTCCCACTCAGGTAATGATGGTGCCTAGTATTAGGGGCAGCCCCACTCAGGTAATGATGGTGCCTAGTGTTTGGGGTAGTCCCACTCAGGTAATGATGGTGCCTAGTGTTTGGGGCAGCCCCACTCAGGTAATGATGGTGCCTAGTGTTTGGGGCAGCCCCACTCAGGTAATGATGGTGCCTAGTATTAGGGGCAGTCGCACTCTGATAATGATGGTGCCTAGTATTAGGGGCAGTCCCACTCTGATAATGATGGTGCCTAGTGTTTGGGGCAGTCCCACTCTGGTAATGATGGTGCCTAGTGTTTGGGGCAGCCCCACTCAGGTAATGATGGTGCCTAGTATTAGGGGCAGCCCCACTGATAATGATGGTGCCTAGTGTTTGGAGCAGTCCCACTCTGATAATGATGGTGCCTAGTATTAGGGCAGTCCCACTCAGGTAATGATGGTGCCTAGTGTTTGGGGCAGTCCCACTCCAGTAATGATGGTGCCTGGTATTAGGGGCAGTCCCACTGATAATGATGGTATCGTTTGATGGAGACAGCATACTGCAGTATTTATATTCTGCATATAAGCATTACAGACCTTAGCTGATCTGAACAATGGCTCAGAAGGTTTTGTTGTGGCACCTGTATGACCGCTAGCTATTGCCTTTTTGATTTGCTGCTGGTTTTAATGTATGACAGAATTGTGTGAACACATCTAATCTCACAGATCAGTCAGACTTTACTTGAGATGTGCATATAGACATATCAGTATGCTTGTGTCAATTTTATAAATACACCGAAAGTCAGAGAGTACATTATGACACCCACCAGGTCATATGCACTTATGGTAAGGAAGAAGTCTGTTGATTTATTTATTACATTCTTAAAGGTCAAGGTCACAAACTGAAACAAGAAAAAAGGTTTTTATACATTAATGTTAGTACTACATCACAGACATGGACCAAACTTTGTGGATTACTTGCATTTTGGGTAAGAAAAAATACTATTGGTGTTGGGATTAAAAGGTCAAGTTCATCGTGACAGAAAGAAGAAAAACTATTGCAACACAATAACTTTAGTTTTACATCACAGATCTAGACGAAACATTGTGGTTGGCATTCATTTGGAGTAAAGAGAAGCCTGTTTATTTCTGGGGCTAAAGTTCAGATGACAAGGTCACTGGCTGGAAACTGAATTCTGCACAAAAATTCTCAACAATGTACCTTCATGAAAGTTTGTGGATGGCTTACACTTTGGGTCAGAATGAGGCATATTGATTATGGAGTGAACAAATGAAAGGTCACTGATGAGGGAGAAACAAAACTTTGCATGATATCTTTAGTTCTGTATCTTTTGAACAAAAGTTTGTGGAGAACAATTGAGATAAGGACAGTGCTTATTCGGTTTGAGGCCAAATAAAGGTTTTGGTTGTTGTGACTTGAAGCAAAATGGGTTTTGCATAATAACTTTTGTTCCAGAGTACATTCTTTCACCTAACTAGATGACATCTACTTAAAGAAAGATTCCGATAGAATTTGGGGTCAACAAGAGGTCCAAGGTCAAGATTATCACAAGTCTGCTAAGAAAATGATGGTTTCTGCACAGTAAGTTTTGTTCAAGAATGCATACATTGACCAGAGGTCAAGGTAATTGAGATCATTCAACCATGTCCTTTAGTGCCCACATAGATGAATACTCCAAACAGAGTAGGTGGTGTGTGTGTGTGTGTGTGTGTGTGATTTAGATTTTTAACATAGCTTTAACAATTTTTCAGTCATATCACTACGATGTCTGCAGTATGACAGTTTATAGTAATGCCTAGCACTGGGGCATCATGCCGCAGACATGTGACATGATGTCCCACCCATTTACATTATCTTGACACCAGGCCGACCAGTCCTAACACTAACCTCTTAATGCTGAGCGCCAAGCGAGGCAGCTGTTAGTACAATTTTTAGAAGTTTTTGGTATGACTCGGCCTGGGTTCGAACCTGCGACCTCCCGCATCCAAGGCGGACACTCTCTAACCACTAGGCCTCTGGAGCAGTCAGCATATTATGTACTGTTCAAGGGACTCTTGTTTTGGTTTTTTTGGGCACCAGGAGAATTTGAACTCTCTTTTTTAGTGTAGATTTGAACATCATTATGGGATCAAGTCTGACTTAGAGTTTTACCAATGAAATGTTTGAGACAAGACTTACAATTTAAAGAAATGTCAGTGAAATTGTTTGATTCCTCAAGTCCTCCCACATATAAGGAATAGTTTTTCAACATGCATTGTCATTTTTTAACTCAGAATCTTTTGAGAAAATACCAGTTTTACAAAATTACTTTGTTGGCAAAGTATTTCCATTTATTTAAGCACACCAGTCAGTGGAAATTTAAAATGTTAGAACTTGTTCTTCTGATGTATTTTTCATTGGGAACGGTAATATGTAGGAATAATATTAATTCAGAATATATTTTTTATTTCCTTTATTAATTGCCACTTCAGGAAAATTTAATCCAGTGTGCAGGTACTATAGGCAAAGAGTTTGATTGGTTGATTAACAGAACACTAACACGTGAGTGGATATTTAGTGTCAAGACAATGCGAGTCAAGTACCTTGCCTAGAGACAGTCCTAGCAGTTAGCTGTATTGATATCAGTTCACAAGGCATAGATATTTTTCAGACTTAATATACTCCCAACATTTTACCTGTGTGCATCAGGATCATTATCATCAGTATTCTTCCATATTAGAAATGTTTCTTAAGTTCTCACCAATTTTATGCACAGTAGGTGGCAATTATGCCTTTTTTCGATCATTAATCTTCTTTTCAATTTTTGATTATTTTACCACAAAAACTCCATTTTCTCTTTTTATATAAGCTTTTGTATTACGAGCTTGTGTACTTTACCAGTTTATCCCTAAAGATTAATAAGCTTTAAGCGACACACCCTCTCTCACTGTGTGTTTGTTATCTGTCCATTTATAGGAACCCTGTATGTACGCTATTGACGTCTAGTGTATTGTCCTTTTGTGAACACCTTTTGAATTACTGTATTTGTCACATGAAATTGACATCCGTGTACACTTCTTTCATTGACCTTAGATTCCAAACAATTTGACAATTTCTTTACGTGTGTTCTGTATTGAATAAAGCAAATGAACCTTTATAAATATGGAAAGGGATGCATAATGTAGATCTATAGTTTGCTCATCATGTTCATCAATAAATGTTGTCATACCCCTTGTATTGTGAAATGTATAACCTTCAATCATGGTCGTCATGCAGGGTTTTTTTTTTTTTAAATCAGTGTCGTCTTCATAATAAATTTGGACTGCTTTTGTGTAAATTTAATGAAACGGGTATAATGTATTAATTTTTTTATTTCTGTCCCCAAAACTAATTGACACATTTACACACATTGGGCTGTATTTTTAAATGACAGACCTAATTGATGCATGTAGCATTCAGGAACTTTGAAAGTTTTGGGTGTACATTTCATTAGATGTTCATGTGCATGTTTCACTAGCAAGTCTGAGATGACCTATTTACTTGATTTAATAAGAGAAGCAAAGTTTGAAATGAAGGCATGGTTATTGTATAAATCTATTTTAAATTGGGGAAATTTTTATGTAAAAAAAAATTAAAAATTATTATTGAAACTGGATAGTATGGAGTGTTTGGACTAAATTAAAGATTTTCATTCATTTGGATGACTTGAATACTAGATGGGTAATAGTTCTTAGTTTAATAGCATCTGCTTAAAAAGAAATTGCAATCACAGATAATGGATTATATAATTGGCATCAAACTGTTTTTATGGGAGTATTTTATAAGCTTATAACTGATAATCATGATAGTAAATATACTTGGAAAAAGATTGGGATCTAATCCTGTTGAAAAAAATAGAATATTGATGTAAATCTGATTTTAGTTGCTTGCCAGTTTATTTTATTAGAATTTACAGTGGCTTTTTTGGCAGTAATTTTCCTGTTATCCAGTAGTGTTATGTCTGGTACTTAGAAATTAAAAATGTTTGCCAAAACATAAACTTTCACATCACTCTCTCATGTGTTAGATAAAAATCTAGTATATAAAGGGCACCTACATAATCTGTATTCAGTTACAAGTCAAAGATGAGAATCTACCATGCATGATAGAAACTACATAAATTTGAAAATTTGTCATTTTCGAAATTGTGTGTGGTTATATATATATATATATATATATATATATATATATATATATATATATATATGACAATTTTGAGACTGAATCCAAGAATTAATGTTAAATCACTAATCCTACAGAATGTTTAGAGCTGGCAGTGTTTCAAGTGGGTTATTCAGCAATTAAACCTGTTGTCCAATTCTTTTATTGCTTGAAGGAGAAGTGACAGCTCTAGCAAATAAGGATTAGTCCTATTTAATGGCAATAAAATTAATCATTTCCTCTTGGTAGCATCCCCACTATGATTTCCTTGATTTACAGAAGGGTGTAAACATTTGCACTTCATTTGTAGGCATGGGAATACCCCTTGGTTGTCAAGGCAACAACATGTTGCTGGCCTCAGGCGACCACTTCCAAACTAATACTCTCAACAGATAACAAATGGGGATGGGGGAGGCTGAACATGGGGAAAATGTTACAGATAGAAAGAAAAATTATTGTACAAGCATCTTGTTAAATAACCATAACTACATGCTGCTATGAAGTTATTTTTGGGTAGATGATATATTTTATGAGCATGAGCTTGTTATAAGCATTTACAACTCGGTATTTATATCCAATATTTGCGACAGGAATCTCCTTCAGTTTTTTGTGGGTTTTTTTTTAGAATGGCAATTCAGTACAATTTCTCAGTGAATAAATCTTAAGTAACTTTTTATATTTAAATTTATATTTCTTGCATAGTTTCATTAAATAAATACAAAGCTTTGTCTGTCAAAATTTGTGAAAGACTGTTTAGAAAAGCATTAGAAAACCAATTCATCACATAAGAGTTCTACACAGTTACAAAATAAGTTTTCATTTCATTATAATGTTTTACTGCAGTATGAAGGTACAATTTTGTAGGGGAAGAAATGGTGGTTTTTGTGTATTTAAATGAACATTGACTTACTATTTGATTTTGTTATATCCATGTTTCTTTGTTTTACTTGTCAGAGAATTTTTGTTAAATCCAGTGTTGTGACAGCCCAGAACCATCTGTGGACCCGGCAGGGTTCCAAGTGTCAAATCCCCTGGAATTTTCCCCCTCCTCAAGAAGGGCCCCGTGTGTTTGTTTAGGGCTGTCATATCTCCAGTTAACAGCTTTGCATGCCTTGTTCCCTCTGTCTAACTGAGGTAGTGTGTGTGTTTGTGTACAGCAGGGAATCCCTCCCAGACCTGTAGAGGTCCCTGCTCTGCCATGTTAATGCTTCTCTTATCAGCATCCCTCATTCTTTCCACATTCACAAGTTGTGGTAAGAAACAGTGTGCTTGTGAGCTTGGGAGGAGACAGACAACATTCTTGAGTTTTGGTTGACCTAGATAAACTGCTCTGGGGAAAGCATTTAGGAGGTAGGAGATAGAGTGGGAACCACTGTACTTGCACCTAGTTTGGAAACAAGGAGGAAAAACAAAAAGCTCTTGAATTTATCAACCGTTGTTTTTTCAAGTTTTGTATTGTTTTATTGAGCCAGTGGGCAGTTGAGGGGTCAGATCAGAAGGGAAGAGAGTTAAGAACTAGTTTGGATAGACATTAATTTGGATCTGAAGGAAGAAAAGTTTTTGCTTTTATCTACTTTATCAAGTTTCTTCATGAACAGAATTTTGTTGACTAAGTGGACCCATGGGAGGATATAGGTTGTAAACTGTTCCCAGTGAGCAAAAAGGAAGATAAAAAGAGGGACTTGTATTAGAAGCCTTCTTGGAAGATTCATTATTTCAGTACCAAGGCAAGAACAGTGAAGGAAAATCCTAACTTGCTATCTGCTAGTCCATTCTCTACATCACATAAGTGTTTTCAGAAGTGTTCCTGATCATGGGTACATAAACACCATTTTCAAGGAGGGGGGATCAGTTTTTACTTCATCATAGTCATTGAAGTACTTTTCTTAATATAAAACTCGAATCATTCTTATTTGATGATTTGCCGATGTTCAGCTTCTTTGCTGAGAGGGGAACAAAAGTACGATATGTGTATGTACAGCTGTTGTTTTGAAGTTGTAAAGTATGATTATTGTGTCAATGCTTGTCTGAGTTCTGTTGTAATGGAAACTCGAAGGAGAAAAGCGAAGAAATCAGATTCATATATTTTCTGATGCTTTTACATCCTAGTATCCATCAGCCAGAATATTCCATGAAGTTTATAACTGAATAAGAGAGAAAGATAAAGCAGACTGGATTTTTCTTCTGAAAGAAATGCTACCATTGGATTAACTTTTCTTGGCTCCAATTTATTTACCATGATTGTATTTACCAGAGAAATTATTACAGCTGTTGCTTGCATGATTGACTTTATTTTAAAAACGCTCTGAATCAAATACGAACATGTGTAGTAGATACTAATCCTTCCATGTGATTAATGTAGATCATGGCCTGTATTTTCTAATAGACAGTGTCTATTGATTGGACGTTTAAAAAAGTGAAATCATGTTGTTGGGATCAAGTAATTTTATTTATAATTACACACTGGGTGATATTTCTGTGTCTTCACCTAGCCCTTCGTCTCAGTCCGAGTCCGACGCCCCAGGATCAGTTACAGTAAGTTATTTTTTTGCTTCCCTCTTGCATTAGTGGATAGCGAGTTGTAAATATCACTTTCCAACAGCGACATCATTGTTGCAGTTAGTATCCATGTTTGGATTTTGTGTTAAACTTTCTTAGGTAAGCCATTTATTAGTTTTTATAGTGAGGTTTTCTGTGTGAGATGAGATATTTTCCTACAAAACACTGCATGAGGTGATACATTTCCCCACAGAATACTGCTGGATGGGAGGCATTTCCCCACAGTACACTGTTTAATTTTTGTTGCATTTTCATTACCTAACAAAAGTTCAGTTGGTGAGGAGTCAGCATGTGCATACACATGTCAAATAAAATTGGTGCAAAACAAACACAGCATTTTGTTTCAGTGGATCAATGTATGCCTTTAAAATGCTTAAAATACAAGAGCTTCCAGGAGGTTTTACCTGCTGGGGGTTCCATCCAACAGATTTTTGCCTACTTTTATGTGCCACCATCACCCCCACCCCCACCCAACCCCATTATTACTAAATGATATTTCTGGAACCACCTTTGTTGTCCATGTACTGTACTATTTGTATGTCGATACTTTGGAACCCAGATAAATAGAATTGGTGTACTGTAGAGTCTGACATTAGTTTTATAGTGGCTCAAGAGGTTAACATTAAGATGTTTGATAAGGTTTCTTTTCAAAAAAAATTATATCACACTTTCATGTAGCACCTGGTAACATCATCATTCAGCATCAGTCTTTGCAGTACTGAGTAGAATCAATTTTTGGACTTCTTCAAAATTTATTAAACAATACATTATGCTATTTATTGCATTTTGTTTCTTACATTTCATATCTAATGAACACTGGTTTACTTGTAGGAAGTGTCCATTTGTACAGCATCTCTGTACTAATTTCGACAGTGACTATTCACTTGGCCGCCTTGTACATAGAGAAAAGGACTATCCACACAGTAATCAGTCACTGTATTAGGAACGAGTTAGAAATATTCCAAATGATCTGTATCAAAACATACTGTACCTGCTAGAGCTGTCCACTTGTTATGTGGCGCTTTTGGTTGATTTTCGACATCAAGGAGCTGATTGACCCAGATCAAGTAAATAATAAAATAGAATATGAAATTAAGGGATGGAATAACAGAGATCTGAGCAGAGATATAGAATAGAATAACATGTGCCCCTGTAAATAAAATATAACGATCAAAAAATTAAGAAAATTAAATTTAACATGACATTTCAAGGATACACATTCTCTTAGAAATAGAATCACAGACTTTCATAAGAAATGCAGTTAGCCATTCTATTATGCTGATAAAACAAATGTCATCATAGTAGCTTGGTTGTCTGCTGTCTTCCCCCACTGCATGTTACAGATATGGAGCTATATTTCCCCTTTAAATAAATAACAATGCAACCTAAATATTTGTCAGGGTTTTTTTTTTCCAGGGATAGAACTATAATCCCCATAATAATATTGTCTTAATTCAGCAGAACTAAGGCCAATATGGGTCAGTTCCCAACCTGATGCTGATACAAAACCCTATTACAATGAAATTAATGTCTTCCCCGAGCAGGTAGTCCCATTCCTAAATGGACTATGACATTGTTACTCAGATAGTCCCATTCCTAAATGGACTATGACATTGTTACTCAGATAGTCCCATTCCTAAATGGACTATGACATAAGCTAGACACACCAAACCTGTACTATGCCCCACAATAAACCTGTACTATGCCCCTTTGGGCAATAAATCACTAACTGGACTATGTGTCTGTCACATGTGCAGATTCCTCAGTTGAAAAGAATTCATAACTTTATTACACAAATGAATTAATGGACTTCAGGCCTTGTCCTCACTACATTACTTACGAACTAGCAATTCATTGACATACCATATATACTCGCTTATAAATCTAGCCTAACTGCAAACTGCACAGACCCAGATCTGCCTGCGCATTATGACAGGCATAAGGACACTGAAAAAAGAAAATGGCTTCAGCTCAGAAACATAAGGATGAAGAAGAAGCCTATTTAATTTGTGGTCAGAAGGTCAGAGGTCAGAGTAAACTGCTGGAAAGAGATACTCTTTTTCGCACAAGAATTTCAGTTACCTTCCTAGAGGACTAAGGTGGTGGGGTGTAATGGAGAAATGGTATTAGAAATTGACAAAGAAAGCATCCTATAGAATTTATTTCCTGAAAATATCTTAACTGCATTGTTTTGTTTTTTTCACTAGTGTGGTACTTGGAAACTTGCTTTTTGAAAAAAAATTTGAATTGAGAAGCTACTCATGTCGGTGAATTTTGACTGATGATCATTGTTCACAACTCTTTCAATTTTGCTACCAAAGTGATTCAAAAACATGTTTAGATGTGGGTTTTCACTTTTTCTTCCATTCAGTGATGTACATTACATTTGCTTCACTCTAGTGTGGCTAAATTCTAATTATTATGGAATTCTAGAATACAATTTCTAACTTAACAGCTGACTCACAACAGGCTATGGGGTGGGGAGTGGAGGAACACTTTGTGTAAGGTCAGAAGTTCTCCAAGGTAACACACTTAAATTAAACATGCTTCATCATTCAGCAAGAAGAAAAGATGATAAAAGAGGCAAATTTGGAATTAAGCCACAAAAAATATATTCTGTCTTGTGAGTATTGGAGGTAGCAATGAACTTTCCACTTGAGTTTTAAGAAGTTGACTCCCAGGTCTCTGACTTCATTCACCCAAGTTGACCAGCCTAGTTTTCTATAGAAGTTGCTGGCATTTTTTTGTGGCAGTCTTGCCATGAAAAGGCAACATTTAATAGCTACTGTATAAACCAGCTTGTAGGACATTGTCCAACTTTGAGGTGGATACCATATGTACACACTTATAAGATGAGACAAACTGCTTACTGCACAGACCTAATGCACCCACATATCCAGGTCTCTGCATTTTGTTAGGAGTAATCAGTAGAACAAACAGGTGCATTATGCTATGGCAGATCAGGATTTTTGTTGTTTACAGTTTGACATGACTCATAAGTGAGTGTGTATGGTACTTCAAAAATGGCAGATCTAGGTACATTCTTGCAGTGTGTTTGTGTATCAGGGTTTGTTACATATTTCCTGAGATACTGAAATGCATTAATGTTGATATCACTTTTAAAACTACTTTCTTCCCCATTAGAAACTATATATGTTATTCATGCTTTTATTTCGATACTTAGATCTCTCTCTCTATATATATCTATATACATTTATGTAAGCAACTGGAGGAGGTGTTATAAAAATGCCTACAAACAAACCCCAAAGTGCTAACTTGTGCAAAAAGATGGTTTTTATTAACCCCTGGTGGAGGAGTGGTCCAAAGCACTCACTTTACCAATCAATGCCATCTCATCTCTGTCTGTACGGGTTCTAGTCTTGGGCTCAGTCAACATGGGTATGCAAGAAAGATAGCCAGTAGCTTCCTGTGGGTTGATGTTTCTTACCTGGGTTTTCCTCCCCGTTTTACTGGTTGCCATGTAGCCTATTATGTGCTGAGAAATGGAATTAAAGCCAAACAACAACAACAACAATAAAAATGGTTTTCCACATAAATCATATAAATTGTCAGTGACTGGACTTGCATGTCCTGTTTCTGTTTAGTAGGATATTAGTTTTATCCATGCCTTTTACACAACGACAAGTTTTGAAGGAAAAACTCTTTATTAGATACAGTAGATTTTGATTGGAACTATCTTCACCGGTGTTTTATCAACCCATGCGTCATTTGTCAAATACGCAAACTTTTCCACTTTGACGCACAAAAATCGTCGCTGGTACATAAATTGACGCACCTCAATGTTACGTTTTTCTGATTAACACAAAACAAAGGTTTGGTCTGACTACTTTAATGGCTAGGACACGACTCTCCCAAACAGAGAAAACACGTGCACACCAGTTTCTTACATTAATGTTATTGTAAGTCATAGGGTTACAAATGAGTGTGGAGCCTGGAGTTGACCATATGTGACCTGTAACTGTCAGATCATTTGTAGCAACAGGATGTTAGAACCGTATATTACCACTGTTACATATGTAATTAAATTCCTTGTGTGTTAGTTTTAAAATTCTTTTGTAATGATAATTTTCATTGGATTTGAATCTCTCTTCGGAAAATTCGCTTGACCTGATCAGAGTGTAACCGTTGCTTAAGCACTATTTTTAACTCACTTTGGTTTATAGATTTTGTAAACAATACGCGAAAACGATTGGCTATTGCGAAGGTCATCTACAGCCTACGTGTTAGCTCTGATGTAAACGGTTTTATTTTTAAATTTATTTCCAGCATGAGAATCTGATTCTTAGATAGGGCTATTCTAGCTACATGCTAAATGGCATTTTTGTTATTGCGCTGTTCAAATTAATGGTCACGTCGCCAATCACATGAGCTACCATGTGATCTAAATCGAGGCTTAAAACAGCCAATTGGTAGTAAATTAGTTCAGTTGTAATTTTTACACCTCAGAGCTCACGGTGTTTTATTGTTGAAACCAGATTGCTTTTGAAGTTCATCTGTTTTTTGGAATTTAATAATTTATTCTCTAGAAGACTAACAAGTGTACTTTTTTATAAAAAGTTCTGGAACAAAGAAATTCAGTGGAAATTTAATCTGGAATTCTAAACGGAAACATTATGAACTGTGATTCAATCAAGGATCTGTTACCATCAGTACAACGACCTAATCTGACGTCATCACCTCCATATTGGAATTTCATCAAGATTCGAACCTGGATTCAATTAGAACTGTTTAGTGATAGGACTTATATTTTTCAATCCTAGGATTACATTTTGGATTATATTCGCAAACCATTAGACCTATTTCATATTTTTATTTTGTTTTCTAGGGAAATAAATCATTTTTGTTAAATTTACAAAGATTGTTGGCTTCACTCTTTTCTTTTATTACTTTTGTACGAGCCTACACGTAACACCACACCTAAGAAAGAGCCAGAAAATACGTGGTTTTAAAGTGATTCTAACACGAAACTGTTGTTTTATGTGCACAATTGTCACACAATGAAACAACAATTTACATTTGCTCAATTGTATGCCTTGCGTTGTTCCAAGATACTGTCAGCGTTCAACTGAAAATGGCATCAAAGGCAAAAAAAATTAAAATAGATCCGAAACATATGAAATTATCTTTCAGACCACGTTTACGACCGACCTATGATAAAAGTAATTATCAAACCAGTGGAGCTTTCATCATCCAAAGATGAGGTAATGGTTACTTGTAAGATAAAACGTATATTTGTACAGCAATGGTTGAAAACATACAGCTGGCTACACTTCCAAAAAGTCAAGTCGATTCTCTGTCCAGAACAGGATCTTAACCACTTTTTAGGAACAGGCTTGGGATTGAGAAACAGAGAAATCTGATGCTTATCTTGATTGATGGGGAAGATAGAAGTACCTTCAATTTTGAGGAAGCTTTGAAGAAATGGAAGAAAACAAAAATGAGAGAAGGATCTATGAACTTAAAAACATGAAATGATTTGTTAAATTGTGAATGGTATACTGAGATATATTCAGAAGACTTCCCTCATTGAAAACATGGTATGATGTGTGGGATAAGCTCTTCTCTGCCTGTTAGTCAGATTAATACATTCTTGTCACTACTACCTAATGTACTGTCTGCTTATCAAATAAATACATTCTAGTCACTACTACCTAGTGTAATGTTTTCTTGTATAAAAATAATTAGAAAACATGCTAGAGAGGCCCATCACCATGAGTCAAACAGCATACAAAGCATATTTTAATTTTAAAATATTCCTTTATTTGATGAAGACATTTCAGATAGATAAAGTACTACAAACTATGCAACATTCTGAAGTCCATGTGAAAAAAATCACTACATTATCTCTTGTGCTTTTTGAGATGATGCGTCCTAAAAATGACATATTTCATTTAAACACACATTGGGAATATGCAAAATTTAGCTTTTTTGCCACATTTGTTGCTTTGTTAGAGCTTTGCATGTTATCCAAAGTCGATAAATTTCTCTTAGTTTGATCATGATATGCAGTACTATATATGTGACTAAAAAGAACAACTCTGATAACTTTACTTGTGTTAAAAATCAAGAACCAAAATATTTTACTCATTGTCACACCTTTGTAGGTTATCTTTATATAATTTCATCTCTGCATAGAATACTGAAGGAAATACTACTTTTATGATGTACAGCATTGCAAACAAATAGACAAGATGGTCTGAAAAATGACATGTTTTGCATTTTTCTTTGTATTAAAAATTGAAAGTCTGAATGTCCATCACCGGAAAATAGAAAGACTCTTTTAATGAAAGCAAACTCTGTTTCAAAGTGATCTACAGGTGGCCTAAATAATAAAACACCAAAAACATCTTTAAAAAATATCAGCATTTCCTATATATTGAACTCGAAAATGATTTCAGTTTTCTCAGAATTTTAAGGGGAGATAATCAAAAAAATCTGGACCAAAATCCTCCTGAAGTTTAATATTTTTTCTCTGAAAAATAAAATCCATTATATTTATTTTTCTTATTACAAGCATCAAAAGATATATGTACCAGTTCACTCTATTCAAATTAGGAAATGACTATTAAATAATGTTCAATGCAAAATTTTGTGTAACAGTTTACAATCTTTTTTTTTTCAAAACATGATAACATCTGATGCTGCCAGTTACACTGTTAAACATATGCATATGTATGTATAAAAGCAAACATTATTAATTGTGTTCCTCTACAAAAAAAAAGAAAAACAATTTTCTAGAATAAAAAAGATTAAAAGTACAAAAAAAAAAACCAACAAGAAAACTGGCCAGATACTAGTCTTGTTCACTGTCCGACACAATGTCAAACTATAAATATAAAAATGATCTCCCCAACACAGTGCCTGAAAAAGCCTAAAACAAAAGGTGATCCAGAGTTCCAAATTACACAGGTGGCTCAAGTTTGAGCAAACTTTCCAAAGACTGAAGTGGACAGTTTTGAATGGGATGACTCGAGTCTTCAAACCAAATATCACCTTCTAGGAAACACTAGGTATGCATTCACATCTGAAAGAGAATTTATGCTTAAAAATTAATTCAACTCTATGGAATTAGTAAATATAAAGTTTTATCAAACATATTTAAAGTGTCCTTTGAGTTTTGTCGATAAATGAAAATATGAATGTATGAAATTTAAGTTACTCTTCACATGTTTCTTCATTTTCTTAAGTGCTTTAAGATTATTTTAGCCATTTTAAGAAAAATTAGGGACTGGGTTGGGGAGAAATGCCAAGTCCTTATTAGGGACTGGGTTGGGGCGAAATGCCAAGTCCTTATTAGGAACTGGTTTGGGGAGAAATACGAAGTCCTTATTAGGGACTGGGTTGGGGAGAAATGCCAAGTCCTTATTAGGGACTGGGTTGGGGAGAAATGCCAAGTCCACTGAAAATTCATTAATAAACCAGTAATGCTTACTAACACATACTATTACCTATATATCATGCTCACTGAAAATTCATTAATAAACCAGTAATGCTAACTCACATGTACTGTTGCCGTGAATTTAGATAAATGGAGAGGGGTGGGGGCTGCAAAATGCCCATCAAACCTTTAAATACTGAAATTGGTATATAGACCGGGTTTTAAAACTATAAGCTAATGAATAACTGATTAGATTGATTAAACTGACAATAAATATCATAATAAAGGAACACAGAATAGAAGAACCTTCATTCAGATTGATTATTTATAGTTATGACTATTTATTAAGCAACGTGTATTGCATTTTCCTGGTAAAGTTGCATCCCCAATTAAAGTTTAGAAACAACGGCGTTATTATTAACATAATTTATAAGAGTTGTGCAAATTGTTTCCATTGAATGCATGCTGAATTACATACTCATTTAAAATGTGTAACGTAACAATCTATTATGACTGACCTACCGTAAACATAGCGGCCATTTTACTCTGGGTGCCCGATCATCTTGAAATCTTCAGTTTGAAGTACAGCATATTAACTATTGCAAGAGACATGTGTTGGGGCTCATTCAGTGCAGAAAGAAAAGTGTTATCTATTTGACAGCGCACTCCTTAAAATAACCAGAAATAATTGAGGAAAAAGAAAAAACTTAACCATTTCTTTGTTCATGCTTTTAACCATTTCTTTGTTCATGCTTTTTCTTCATAGTACAAATACCATGGGAAGGGTCATAGCATCACCTATCTGTTAAACCCAATTTCATTGGTTAAAACTTAACACAACTCCATGCACAGAGCAAATAAAATTTTCCATTTTTTAAGAAATACGAAGTAGCAATACCGTTCGTTAGCAGCTTACAGACCCAGCTGCGATGGACAGTCATAGCGACTGGAAACAAAACAGTCGAGTACCTATTTGAAAGTCGTCCTAATGTCTTTATTTTCAAAGGGAAAATGAACCAACTTTCAAGAGATTAAGAATGG
Organism: Megalonaias nervosa; assembly: GCA_016617855.1. NCBI lineage: Eukaryota > Metazoa > Mollusca > Bivalvia > Unionida > Unionidae > Megalonaias > Megalonaias nervosa. The sequence goes on from JAECUM010005527.1 coordinate 99,639, forward strand.
AAAGAAAGCAAGATGATGGTGTAAGTTTTGTTATCCTGGTTGATGGGAAACCCATCAAAATTAAAGGTTAATTATTGGATTTTCACTGATGTGTCAATGATTACATATTATGATACCCGTGGGCCTCTCTAAACATGCCTTATTGGCTTTAGTTATGTTATGTTACTAATATTTTTGTTGTGTATTTAAACAATATAATTATTTTTAAAAACTACTGAAGACTAATCATCGGATTGAATAAGATTAATAGGTTTGAATTTTGACTCACTGTTTTTTGCCTTGATGAGTCAAATGACTTACATGAAGCCAGTAATTGTGCCTGAAAACTGTGGAGAACTTGGGAACAGACAAGCAATGATGGTGATTTGAAAATGTCATTCTTGTTTCTACTTTGCTCATGAAATCTTTCTTTCTAACACATTGATATCCCCAATGTATGGCCTCTGAGAAATTGTTGGTAGGGTCAAGTGCGGATATCCCCAGTGTATGGCCTCTGAGAAATTGTTGGTAGGGTCAGGTCTTGATAAGATGTTATAGGTTTGTAGGACTACTGTGTACTCCACACCTGCAATATTTCTGAGCAATAAATATTGTCCTAAAAGCAAGATAGGCATAACAGTCATTGAGGAATTCCCTGATTTCAGAGATTTTTAGTCATAATATCTGTCTGGGTGGTTAGAATGATTGAAATGAAAGCCAGTGGTTGCAAGTTCAAGTCCTGCCTAGGTCATGCCAGGTTAGCTACTGTTGTGTCTTGAGAAAAGGAACATTATCATTGCCTCATGACTGTATAGCCATTCATGTCTTGGTGTGCTGTTATAGATGAGCAAAACAAAAAAGTGCCAAACAGATGAGCAAAACAGAAAAGTGCCAGATTTTGTCCTGCATAAATAAATTTTTTTAAAAAATGCACAGCTAAAGTGTGGTCAGTCTTCGAAGTTCTCAGGCTTCCCCCATATTGGATTTTTAACATTTTTTTTTTTTTTACCATAGCATTGTATTGCACAATATTAGAGTCTTTACTGTTGTTCTGAAAAATCATTAGTAAAATAATACAAGCACAAAATTAGATTGACTGATTTCATGTGGACCAGTTGGTGTAAATGGAGTTGATATGCTTCTGATATATTGTGCCAGCCTTTATATGTTGACCAGAGGAGGTCCACCACTGTGGGGCCTTAATACCAGGTAGTAGGGTTTCATCCTTGTGTGACTGTAAGACTTAAGAGACTATTCAGTTTTTGTTATTCTTTTCCAGGTAAAGCGTGCTCGACTAGACAGGGAGGTTGACACAACAGAAAATACTACCAGTAGTGGGTAAGTCCTCAACTTTGTGTACCATGTTAGTACACACAGCTTGGAAACTTTTTCTGTCTGTCTAGTACAAATGCAGTTGCAATATATATCACCATCACCAACACAGATTTTGTCTTATCCCCATCATTGATCATTTGCATGAAAATATCACTTTACACCAGATTTAGTGTAATGGGGGAGGCGTTAATGCCATTTTTTCAGCACATGATAGGGCTATACATGGCAGCCAGTATGTTTGGTGGAGGAAGAACCCGGAATAACCACCAACCCACAGGAACCTACTGGCAAAGTTTCACACATACCTACATTAACAGCGTTAAGACGTGAATCCATGCAGACAGGTGAGATGTCTGTAAACTGTAAAGGTGAGTGCCTTAAACCACTTGGCCATTCAGGGCCCCAGATTCAGTGTAATAGATAATGTAATGTGTCCAAATTCATACAACAAAAGTATACAGACATACCGTGTTCATTCAGTTTGTATATAGGATGTAGTTAGGAAGAATTTAAAGATCATGTAGTTTCTTGTTTTGAAGTAAAAGTTACTTAAGATCTTTTTGAATTCTGTTTTTCTGTTTTGTTCTGCATTTGAAATTTTTGTCTTGGGTCATTCTCATATGATGCAGAAAATGGGGAGATTTGTTTTTTTTTTAAACTGTTTTTTTCAGGTATTACAAATTCACAGAATCGTTGTTAGGTTAGATAACATTGTGTTTTAAATGATGATAATACAAATGCTCCATCTCAACTTCAGTCAATTGATGAATCCCCCAAATCCATGGTTTTAGCACAAGCTGATTGGTGAATCCCCCATATCCATGGTTTTACAACAAGCTTATTGATGAATCCCCCAAATCTTTTTTTTTTCCCCACAAGTTGATCATCAGTTGTGTTCCATTTTATTCTCTTTTTCTTTTTCCTGAAATTTCACTGGGCCTCAGAGCTGTTGTTTCCCATAAAACTGTAAACAAGATGATGGGGTTTGCTAATTTGTGTAGTGGAATGTGTCAAGATTACCATCAGTTTTTTCTGTTTAAAGTAGAATTATTTTTCACAAAGGTTGTAGGTAAATTTTACTTTCAGACAAATAACGTTTTAATAAAAAAAGAAATTTCTTATTTTATTTTATTGAAAATACTATGCACATAAATAGGCATGGTTTGGGTGATTGGTCTTGCATATGTCATGTTGCAAGACATTTGTGTCACTTTTCCATTGCTGGTATCGATAGTCATGGCAACTTAAAAGATGAAAAGTTTTGAACTCAGTTTGTTTTTTTAAGAGAGAGGGATTACATAACAGCATCATTCATCATATTCCAAGTAAGCTTTGTTTTTAATATCTTGTTGTCATTTGAAAAGAAAGATATTGTAGTCAAATATTCATCTGTAAGATGAAATCAGTAGTTAACAAAGTGGTTGCTGGAAAGATCTAAAATTTTATACTTGCCCAGAAGCAAAATATTATCAGATTACATGAAAGTTGCCAAGTTTTTTCTGTTCTATTTAAGATTTTGGGCACATTGCACAAAATGTAACGTGTTCAGCATAAGTTTCAACCTGTCCCAAGCTGCCAGGTAAGGCCAAGACAAAAAAAAACGTGTTTCGTATTGTACAGGTTTTAAAATTAAGGTGGGCAGGTTTTTTTAATTTAACATTATATATATTTAATGTGATTTTTTAAAACCTTTTTCACATGGGAGGGGGGTAAAAAGTGCTAGGGTCGACAATGAGAAACAGATGGTCGGTCGACCAGAAACACACAGGGTCAGCAATGAGAAATGGTCGGCCGACCAAAAACACACATTATTTTGTTTGGCCTAATTGTTTTTGTTGGGCCTGCCCTAAGGGGACTTTCAATCCAACAATTACTTCTCTGTCCCTACACATGTCCATCCAGACACCCATCTGTACCATAGGTTTACCTTGGTGACAACAATTTTTTGGAAAAAAAATTCTGGCTAAATAAATTCCTTCTTTGTTGAAGCTTGATTGCAGGCTCAGTGTGTTAGCTATAGCCAGCTTTGTGCTGCAGCATGTACCATATGTACTCACAAATCGGTGTAACTGCAAATAGTGTAGGACTTGATCTGCTGTTGCATAATGCTCTGGCAGATCAAGGTCTGTGTTCTTTGTTCTTCTGATTACTCCGAATGAAAACTGTATAGACCTTGATGTGTTGGCAGATCTACATGTTTGCAGTTGGCAAGCATATCCCATAGTTTACTCCAGTTTGGAGACAAAAAATGTATGAACAGGTAATGGCATTAAATGTCGTTCAAGAATTTGTGTAAGAACAAGCAAAATCAAACATTCATTTTTATGCATCTAGCTAAACAAGATTCTCTGTTGTTAAATGTCAACAGCTCTTTCAGGCTTGGTAAAAACTTGTTGCTTGTCCACATAGGTCTGGAGAGTTTGTTGGGTTTTTCATGATTACTATCTGTCATCAGTGATGGAAACAGTTGTTGCATTAATTAAATTTTTGTGGTTAAGCTTTTGCAAGCATAGACTGGAAGGAAAGGTAACAAGGAGAATGGTAAACTTAATTTTCATGTATTACGCAACATAGCTCTAGAAAAATCCCATTTTTCAAAATGTAATGCACCTTGCAGCATTAAATTGTGTTTTGTAATAAATTTCAAGAATTGTGCAGAGAAATATTCAGCATGACTCAAGAATTACAAAAATTTTTAAATACTCAGATAAAAAGAACAAAAGGCGGGGAGAGTTGTTTTTTTTCAGCATGTAGAGTATCATTTCCTTCAAGGTATTCCTGTCTCACAAAAATTTGTCAGGATATAGTTTGGCATCATTTTATTTGACTAGTGTTATGCCCTTTTAGTTAGTGTTACTGTTACTTTAAGATGGCAAACTCCTCACCTTTGACCTTGAGTTGACATATTTTAGTACAGTATATGTAAATTTTTCTTGGATTGTACTATATGTACTTGCTTATAAGAGGAGTCCAGCCGCAAACTGCACAGACTCAGATATTCCATCTCGTAATGCTCCAGCAGATCTAGGTCTGTGCAGTTTGTTGGGAGTAATCAGTAGAACAAAAAATGGAGACCCTGAGCTGCAAGTGCATTATTCTACTGCAGATCTGAATCATTGTTGTTTACAATTTGACTGGACTTGTAAGCAAGTACAGATGGTAACATTTTGTTGTAATTTTGCCCATTGATTAACAATTTAAACAGTAAATTTGACACCATGGTAAAGTTTTAATTTTCCTCTCTTATCTCCTGACCCAGATCTTGCTGCCAAAGAAGTACCGTATGTACTCGCTTATAAGTCAGGTCCAACTGCAAACTGCATTGACCCAGATTTGCCATTGCATAATGTTCCAGCAGATCTGGGTCTGTGAAGCTTTAGTCAGGATCAGTTAGTGGAACAGAAAACAGATACTGATCTTCTGGTGACAGATTATGTGACAGCAGATCAGGGTTGACCTGACCGAATCTAGATGGTAATCAGCATTAGTGTATTTGCAGGTATTAGCAGGTTATCTGGCATGCTCTGTCAAACAAATATGGATTTAAAATCTCGCCAATGAAGCCACTGAAACCGAGCAATAATTTTTTTTTTATTTTGGTCATTAGCATTAGCCCAGTGACATAAATCTAAATTATTTTAGCATTTATTGCATTAGGCATTAATTGTAACATAACTGAGAACGGATTGCTAGTTCTTGCTTAACACTGTGTCCAGGATGAAAATACTGGCAAGCATGACATAATTATTTTGTTAATAAAAATAATAATGACTTTATTTAAAGAGCATGACACAGTTAGTTGCATAGAACTAAAGCAGACTTGGCAACCCTAGTGATTTTGGAGTGAATTTCATGACTCTCAATAGCGATTCATGGATTTCACGCCGCATGCAGAAAAATCATGAATTCCCGAGTTCTCAATTGGCTTAAATCAGGAATAAAATTAATTTTATTATGTTAAGTGCTAGTCAAAATAGCAGCAGTGGTCACTCAACTGATTTTTTTTATATATAAAAATGGCACGTGTGCATACTCGTAGCAGCTGTAACTTTTTGTTTTAAACAAGCACTACATGAAGACAGCTTTTTCAAGTGTTGGAATTCTGTAGATATTGAAAGATTAGCATGTATCATAATTTGCCCGAGTTCACAGTTTTCCGCACATGCGCTGACACCACTAATCATTTACCATTTGACATTCATCTTCTGGATTAATAACATTTCGTAATTTAAGCTACGCTGCAGTTTAAATGTTTTCACCTCCAAGGAAAATGATTTGTATTCCATAAAAAGTGAAGTATAGATTGGAGTATACCAAAATTTGGCCTAGCATTCAGCCATCGAACGATGTACATTATACTTTTCACACAGTAGTGTTCCGCGAATTTTACAATTGAGAATGTGCATAAGGGCTGGTATTGTTGCTTACAATTTTCCTGTTATACATGTACCATGTAATAATATTATTATATAGTACATGTATGACAGATAAATTGTAAGCAGTGATACAAGCCCCTGTGGGCATGTGGCAGAACAATGTGAAAAAGCACACTGCTGTAACACCCTCAGCAGATTTCAACTCTGGAGTACTTTAAAACCACCTACTCAAGTCCTGCACACTACCAATGCTGAAGCATTGTTTATGAGCTTTCATGTTGAACATAACCTGCCTTTCTCAGTTGGAGATCAGCAACAGTGACAGTGAAAGATTATTTCCTATTGTTAGGAGAAATAAGACAAACTTTAGTGCCTTCTTAGGTGCTGAAAAGTTGTAATAATTTTAGTCACCAAGATTAAACAGGAGGCAAGAAGCCTAAACTTTTGAAAACAAATTTGCCATAGCCTAATTGAGGAAGTTAAAGTCTGCCACAGCATCATATCATGACAAATAGCGTGAAGTTTGTGTATATCAGTAAATTTGGCTGCAAATAAATTTGTACATGTAATCAGTGTAAAATAATACGTTTTAGTTTTATTTTGGGATTTTCATATAATGCAGTACTGACCATCGAAGTGGATGGAGCTAGTGTCGTGATATAATTTTTCACAAATTGTGTTCAGACTTCACTAATTTTTATCCCACTTCTCACTAATTGCGAGTCTGGAGGGTTGGCGGCTCTGTTAAAGCTCCATATGGCCCTCTATTATATGCATGTTTACATACTGAGTACATGTACATAGTTACACACACGATAATTTTTATTTCAAAAAATATTTACGATAAGCTACATTTACATATGGATATGATAAGCAGACAACTTTATAAGAAAACATTCTCTGTGTAAATACAGTACAAATATAGTGAGACAACAAAGTGAAAGGTTTGAGATTGTATACTTCTAAGCTGTATTGTATTATTCTTTTTAAATTTTTCCACCCATTCATAAAAGATAACTTTTAGAATACTGATTATCCAGTCAAGTATCACATACTTTTGAAGCACAGCATCCAAGATAGAAGCTTATTGGTCTGGATTTTTTAAGGTCAGAAGTCAGGGTCACAGTTTCTGACAACAGATTTTGTCATTGCTTTTACATATTTGCACAGTATTTCATGAACTTCATTCTATTTCATCCATTGAGGACAAATTACATGTATAATCTTATTGATTGAACTGTTGATTTGTTGCAAGTCAGGGTCAGGGTCACACAAGTAACTATACCATAGTGGCATACAGCTTGTGCTATGTGAAGATTTTTTTGTTTCAGAGAAGCAGTGACATTGATATGTAAATGGTACTTGTACCACAGGAATACAAAATTCTAAAATGTTTGCTTTTTACACTTGGATATTGTAGTAGATAAACACAAATGATATTAGGAAATTAAAATAATGCATTTGGCTGTCCATGCTAAAGCATTAGCTCACACTTGTAATCAATTTTTAAAAGCAAAATGATTTATTGACCTAGCTTAACAAAATATAATTTACCTCAATAGTGGAATTAGTGCCAAAAGATTTTTTAATGGCGCTTGCATCATAAAATAATGACAGGTATTTCCTCTACCCAATGAATGTCACTATCTTTCAAATTTATGTCTTCTTTTCACTGAAAATTAAATCTCTGCTGATGGTTTCTTCCTGATTACTAGCACAGATTTTATAGTGATAGCAATGGATGGATTGCTTATGAAAATGTGACTGGGAAAGAGTATGTAAAAATGTCACACTGAATGCAGATAATGGCATGTTTTATGTCCAATATTTGTTAGTCAAATATCCCTCAAACCTGTTGTAATTATAAACAAATAATTACACTGTTCATAAAATATTTTAGGTTAGATCATCATAAAATATGAGTGTTTTAGATGGATAAGATGGAATCTCAACTTGCTGTATAATAGAAGTCTAAAAATATATTGTATCTATTTTTGATAGTTACAGTTAATGCTAAAATATCCAGTGCATTATTCAAAATTAATACAGTAATGGCCTTATAAGAAGAGTAAATATTTTGCCAGAGTTTTTCATTTTTATAACTATTCTGCCATCATTATACTCTTATTGCAAACTGCACAGACCCAGATCTGCTATCACATGATGCACCAGCAGATCTGGGTCTGTGAGGTTTTATAGGAAAAACATCACAGTCCCTTATCTGCCAGTGTATATATTGTTTGCAGTTGTACTGGACTTATTAACAAGTATATACATCTTGAAAGAGCTAGCAACATTTTGTCTACCTTTACCACAAAAGTAAAGAATTTTCAGCCAGATTTTATCTGTTTGGTGGGCAGGTTGACAGTTTGTCGTCTGTAGGTGTACGAATGTTGCCATTTTCATCTAGACATTCCAAGACACAATCAACACATTGATTATCAATATGGTAACATCAGTCCTCTTTTCTGTTGGTTTCATTAATTGACAGTGAGAGAATTTTATTTCATTGTAACTATGCACCATATCAAATCGGTTGAAAATTATATCAGTTACCAACATTGCCGCCAACAAAGTCAAGTGAAAAGGTTATTTCATTTCAAGATGAACTATTTAATTGTAGAGGGGTGTGCAATGGAAAAGAATATTTTCATGCTTCCAGATAGTTGAAAAAAATATTGTTGCTCCTGTTTGAGGGAAAATTACTAATGGTGTCTATTATATTAATATTTTTTATTTTAAAAAAACTTGTCTTGAGATAAAAGAAAAAAGATCCCAGTCCCCACTCACCCTGACTGATTACGAATTGGTCAGTCCCTTGTAGGTTCCCAAAATAGAAATTTTTCAGCCACAATAAACTGCATAGTGGCTGGGGATGAAAATGGTCTTCATCTTGGATGTAGTTGTACTATCATATCATTTTTTCATCCCTCCCCCATTATAATATTGGACATTTTTTGCACATGCTTAAGTTCTTTCATTTATTTGTAGGCATACCTAATTGACTCAGCTGCACCACAGTAAAAAAAAAATATGGTCCCTCACTGTAAAATAACCCACTATATGGCTGCCATTCTTGTAACTCCAAAACCATCAGACTGATTAAATTCTGTTTTTTAATGCCAATCGTTAATATGACTCCAATAAATACCATATGTACTCACTTATAAGAAAAGTCCAACTACAAAGTGCACAAACCCAGATCTGCAGTCACATAATGCACTGGCAGATCTGGGTCTGTGTAGTTTGTTTAGAGTAATCAGTAGAACAAACAACACAGACTCTCATCAGCAGATGAATTATGCTATGGCAGATCAGGATCTTTGTTGCTTGCAGTTTGACTTGACTTATAAGCAAGTATATATGGTAGGTGTTATAGAGAGGGAACTTTGTGTATTATTGGATCCTGATTTGATACTGAAAGACAAAAAATGTATGCAAAATTAGCCATCTTTAAATTATATAGGAGATGATACCTTTTGCATCCCCTCTGTTATTATGAGACTGCTTTCTTCCACTTCATTGGCCAATACAGGAGGTAATTACCTTTGAGCATTGGAAAATAATCACCATTGATTTACTCTAATTATATAACAGCTGTTACATCTGTAGGGCTGGACCATTTTGTTTACAATGCAAATACATGGAAATACAGAGTGCAGAGAGTGGGCAGCCATATCTATATATTTATAATAAGAATTTAGAAGTTAATGCTACATGAATCCTGATCTGATATCAATAATGCTTCTGTTAATCTGGATCTATGGATACCCCATAATGCTCTGCTGATCTGGATCTTCAGCTTTTGTTTTATATTACAAATTATTAATATGTCGATTCTGATTTCAGTGCTTCCTTGTTGAGTGGGGTTATACAGTGAATAGACTGGTTTGTTCTGTGTGTGTCAGTGCATATGAATGGATACAATTAATACTAATGTGGATTGCCATTCTTAGGCAGTTTTTTTTTTTGTTGTTGAGAATTTGGTGTTTCTTTGCATGATCTAAATCTGTGAACAGAAATTAAAAGACAGGACAGGCATTTTGTTAATAATTTAATTACTGCCCTCTTTGTAATGCAGGTATGGCCATGGATCCATTAAATTAGTTAAATATCCTGTCATTTCACTTTTATCTTGATTCTTTTCTTTGAGAATGAATTTTAATTTTATCACATTAGATACAATATTTTTGTGTTTTAATTCACAACCAGGAAATCATCTTATTAGGACATTCCTCAGTACAAGGCACTCTCATTTGAAATGCCAATCTTTTGTATGAAGTGTTGTAAAGAGGGAACACTGGTACTAATCAAGGCAAATGCCTTTTGAATTAAACTGTTCATATTTGTTTAAATGTAGTTATTTCTCTGATGTATTATAAAATTTCTTTACTATTTATTAGTAATTGAGACCATACTGACACAATTTCTTTAATAAATGAAAATCTCCTTTACTTGGGGATGGGAGGGGGCTAAGTACTAGTAAAGTTCTCATCAGGCTGTGAAGTTGAGATGACTTGCAACTAAATTTCATTGAAATTTGCAGGGGGAGGGGTGTGTATGTCTCGAATTGTATTCAGTAATCAACTGTCCAGTGGTAAAATGCAAGATAACTAGGTTGTTTACTGAAACCAAAGGTGTATCGGTCTTTTTACTTTGTCAGGGCAAACTTTGATCTGCTGTAGAAGCACCATTTACCGTCAAGTACAGGTAGGTTTTAATTTGTTTGTGGTTGTGAAGCAAGAAATAATTATAATTTTGACAAAAAACATTAATAGTTTATCTAGACTGCTACCAGATCTTTTTGTCAAACATTGTTATAAAATTTTGCATGGGTGAAAAGCCGCATCACCCAAGCAAGGGCAACACATCTTAACCATATAGCAAAGCCTTTATCACAGAGAACTGACTAATGTATGTGGCACTTAACAACACTTTGTTCTTGCCATAGGGTGATGCTGCATTCCATGTATACATCAGCATTTCAAATCCAAAGGCAGCCTCTAAATACACTGGTGTTCTGTTCTGACAGGTATTGATACTAAACATGTGAGTGTTCTAAAGGATTTAATGTCTTGGATCAGTAGAAGAAGATTTATACTTACTGTCTGAATGCAGCGGTCAGTCAAAATAAATGTATTAGTCAATAGCATGTGGCCTGATGAACCATCTGCATAACAAAGTCATACTGCAGCATGAATTGTGTCTTCATGCCATTCTTCTTCCACCAGTCATGTCAGAAAACAAGGTGGAGAACAACTTGGTCTACCATCTGATGCAGCTGATGAATCAAACCAACTGTATGTAGGCCTGGTCTAATCTAGAGTTATTTCTTATCATTGAAGGAATAAAACCTAAACTCATACATAAGTTCTTGAAAAAGCTCAAATCAGAGTTCTTTAATCTATGGTATACAAGGAGATGGGGTCAAAATAAATCAATAGAAAGTAGATTATTCGGCCAGTAAGTACAGACCTTGAGCTTGTATTTATGTAAAATTTATTCATCTTTCCAACTTGTGTGTCCCAGTTGCTTTACGAATTATAGTAAGGAAGTAATCTTGAAGCAGACTTAGTCATAAATCTGAGCTCGGTTAATACCGACAGGCCATTTCAACTACCAAGAATTTTGCCTTGTACATGTTTTTTATGCTAATGCAGCACAAACCATGGGCAATAAATTAGTTGTATAAATTGTGATTAAACTTGTCAAGCAGAGAGATGATTTTGAATCACAGTTGAGATAAGCCAAACAATATGTATCACAGATTTGTCTCTTGCATGATGTGGCATCAATAAGGCCTACCATTTTGAGATGATATTCCAGATGATTGTGGTTGCCCCATGGTTTCAGGGTCAAGCATTTAGCCATCTGAGTTTGGTAGCCCCAAAATTTGGAGTCACTTTATCTTCGGAGTAATCTTGATAAAGATTTTGAAGCTTACTAACCAGCTGAGTATGGACTTGAGTAAATAAACAATTCTTTCCAGTCTTGAAAAGTACTTTATAAATTTCTCACCCAGTATGCAGTGGCAGTTGAACTTGCCATGTTTATCAAGATGCTGACCCCAACCCTATGGGATGAAATCCAGTGCCTGGGATGGGACTCATTGATTTAGGGCATATGGGAAGAGAATTTTTTTTGCTTCTGATGGCCCTAAGGATTATCATCTTTCGGATTGCATTTTCTTGGGGCTTTTGTGTTTTTTCATGGTAACAGTGCAGATACTATTTGCTGTTGACAGAGTACATCCACATTGAAAGGAAGTCACTAAGGAAATAGGGCAGTAGACTGCTAGCAGTTCTTTTTAAGGCATTTTTCTGTATTCTATCCCACCTACCAAAATATACAAGAATTACTATCATTTTATCATATTGATAGTAATGGGATAAACAAGTGTTTTAAATGTTTAATTAGATTCAGTTATTCTCAGTGGAACAATAACAGTAACATGAAGCCAAATCATGACTTTGTGCTTCCTTGTATGAATCATAACAGTTTCTGGTTTGGGCCACCTTGGATACAATAAAATATCCATAATGCATTCAGTTAACATCAATTCTAATGTGTTGGATTTTTTTCAGGCATTTTTAAAGATTAATATTGTACGACACTGCCCAGAAAAAATCAGAATAGCTCTGATATAAATAGTGCAGTTAGTATGTTCCCATATTTTTTGTAAATGGAAAATTACCTTGTAATATGCTGAAGTTATCCTTGCATGGTATTAAATGTATATCATCAATACACAATATGCATTGAAAGCTGTGTATTGTAATAACGAGTTGCAGTAGAAATGAACTACCGTTACCCAACCTTGTTATGCAGAAGGCCAAAATAGGAAATCATTTGACCATCAACCATGATGAAACAGCTAAGAGAAAGATGAGTGAAAAATTTTGGGAAAATACAGACCTTTGAAAAATGAAGAATGGAAATTTAGAACCTTTGTTGGAAGATATTCTATTGATTGATGCCCATAAAACAAAGTTGAAAATGAAAAAGAAGGAAACAGACATTTCATGGATTTCACTTGATTAACAGTTTTGTCCCAAGTCGGCCTCTGTAGGTCACAGCACCTTGCTCTTTTTGGGTGACATTCTACCCTCTCCATGGGTGTACCCTGGTCTTTTTTGGGGACCTGTTTTCTTAACTCTCCAGATGTGTAATACATTGCACATAGATAAATATAGCATGTGCAAATTTGGTATCAACTTTACATAATTTATTGGGGGCAGGGGGATTTTTACCACTAATGTAGATATCTTAAATGCACCAAGGCATTTTTATTAAAAATAAAAAATGCCTTATTTGATTAAGATGGTGCCCTCAGAAGAAACCATACAACACTTAAAATGACCTGATAGGTGAATTGTATAATGCCCTGATGGCCATGTTGCACTCTGCCCAGACACCCTGCCAGGTAGTCATCTAGCACCCTGCCCGGACCATTTGTCTGAGAGCAATACTGATTGAACTGATTGAGAATATAAAATGATGGGACAGGAATAGCAATTGAACATAAACTGATGAGAAGGGAATAGTGAATGAACATAAAATGATGAAACGGGGATATTTCTATACAGAGAGTACATAGACTATGAATAGATTTAGACTAATGTTACATGTAGACCAAATACTTTTCTTCTTTATTTCACAAGATATCATATCAGTGATAACCATATTCTTAGTTTTCACTTGTTTGACATTAGATTTATTCAAATGAATTCTAATATTTTCAGCATTAATAAGAACTGTAGCTTTATTGCTGGATATATCTGTAAGAAAAAGTATCAGTTTTGTTCTCATTAGAAATGAAGTGTCATTATATTGCCTCAACTTTTAGATGATGAAGTTTTCTCTTACCTTCGGCAGACAAACAAATCATATGTGCATCTGAAATTCAACTAGATACCACATTTTGTTATTGTTTGTCTTAAGTTGCCATGTTGTGCTGCATCTTTCCAGGTCTCATTGGTGTAAATCCAGTAGTGCACTAAAGTGTGGGTCTCCCCCCCCCCCAAGTATGATTGCAAAAAGAGTTCATTTTTTGTTGATACATCAAGGCAGTTTTCCCAACAATGACATATCCAGATGCAGGTGCCATGTATGCTAGCATAAAAGTTGGGTCCAACTGTAAACCACATAGACTGTGATATTCTGTCACATAACAAAGATCAGGCCTTACAATATGCAGTTGAATTCAATACTGTACTGTGGTCTCCTAATGCAGTCAGATTTATAAGTGGTACTCTGGTCTCTCACTCTGAAGCATTCAGACTTATAAGTGAGTGTATATATGGTACTATGGTCTCTTACTCTAATGCATTCAGACTTATAAGTGAGTGTATATATGGTACTATGGTCTCTTACTCTAATGCATTCAGACTTATAAGTGAGTGTATATATGGTACTATGGTCTCTTACTCTAATGCATTCAGACTTATAAGTGAGTGTATATATGGTACTATGGTCTCTTACTCTAATGCATTCAGACTTATAAGTGAGTGTATATATGGTACTATGGTCTCTTACTCTAATGCATTCAGACTTATAAGTGAGTGTATATATGGTACTATGGTCTCTTACTCTAATGCATTCAGACTTATAAGTGAGTGTATATATGGTACTATGGTCTCTTACTCTAATGCATTCAGACTTATAAGTGAGTGTATATATGGTACTATGGTCTCTTACTCTAATGCATTCAGACTTATAAGTGAGTGTATATATGGTACTATGGTCTCTTACTCTAATGCATTCAGACTTATAAGTGAGTGTATATATGGTACTATGGTCTCTTACTCTAATGCATTCAGACTTATAAGTGAGTGTATATATGGTACTATGGTCTCTTACTCTAATGCATTCAGACTTATAAGTGAGTGTATATATGGTACTATGGTCTCTTACTCTAATGCATTCAGACTTATAAGTGAGTGTATATATGGTACTATGGTCTCTTACTCTAATGCATTCAGACTTATAAGTGAGTGTATATATGGTACTATGGTCTCTTACTCTAATGCATTCAGACTTATAAGTGAGTGTATATATGGTACTATGGTCTCTTACTCTAATGCATTCAGACTTATAAGTGAGTGTATATATGGTACTATGGTCTCTTACTCTAATGCATTCTGTTGTAGTAATAGCTGTAGATTTTAATGACATGTCAGCACATGACTGGCTATATGTTGCCAATTAAAAGTCAAGTTCTCAAAGGTATCAAGAATTTGAAAAGTAAAACTGTAGGAAGGTTAAGCCACACCCCAACCCCCAATGAAATACTAACATATTAAAGGTAAAGGTGTTAAACTTCTGTAAGTGATATATAATACCGTATCAGAGATAAAAGTAAACTATGCGAAATCTTACAAATGTGATTGGAGATTTTTTTTGTATAAACCATATTCCCTCAAAATGTCCTCGATTGTCTCAGGTGGTGGTACATCATAAAGAATCTTTGAATTCACATTAAACAAAATTGTCTCTCAGAGTGGAAGTTGACACACTTGACAAGGTTTAAAGTTAGATCCCTTCAGCCAAAAAGAAAAATGTGTGTTTCTTGTTGGCTGACAATCCCCGTTTCTCATTGCCGACCCACCCTAGCACTTTTTCTCCCATAGTTTTAAAAAAAAAAAATTACATTAAATGTTTTTTAAAAAAAAACAACCTGCCTACCTTAATTTAAAACCAGTGCAATAGGAAACACACATTTTTTTGGCCTTATACTTGCATTACATTGCAGGTGTAATATGTCCAAGGTTAGATGCCTGTTACTGCCATACATTACAAGTGTAGTATGTCCTAGGTTAGATGCCTGTTACTGCCATACATTACAGGTGTAATATGTCCAAGGTTACATGCCTGTTACTACCATACATTACAAGTGAGGATGAGTAAGAAACAGTTTGATTACAAACATTTTATCAGAAATATTGTTATGAGAAATAGGCAAAGAACTAAAAATTAAATGATAAATGAATATTTATTCACCCAGTTTAGTCAGATCTTTGGATCCAAGAGTATCATGGATGAATTTTGTTAATCTTGTTAATCTGACACTCCCATTGAGCCTGCTTTGGGACAAGTAAGAGTGATTTGTTTTATGCATGGGGATTATGGTAAAAGAATTACAATACAGGACCCTTTTGGCCTGTTAGGGATGACAAAATTTGCATTGAGTAATTGACCCCTAAAGGTGCAGGGACAGTTAATGGGCATACATGAAATTACTGATCAGTTTTAATGATGTTATAGGGTTGAATCATAAATCACATGGAAGTATAGAAGCACTTGAAAGACACAAGATCGTAAATGGCATAGACATTTCAAGTTTTGCCCTAAATGACAAGAAATGAACAAGATTATTACTGTCTGACAACAAGATGTACTGTTGGCAATAACACAGGGAATGGTTCATTCAATATTTATGGACACAATTAAATGCATTTTCGATAATTTGTATTGGAAGAGTGTAAATGGAGCATGATCCACTCTGGATTTGTGTCCTTTATGACTTCCGCTCAATGGTGGTTCCCAGACATCATTTAGTTCCGCCTGTGACCACCAGCAACACCACTGAAGCAGACAAAATATATTCCATATTTCTACTACCCTTTGGGCTTTGATAGTAAAATCTGCTTGCATGCTAAAAGTCCATATTGCTGGTGTTTTAGTACCTACTTATTCCCCTCAATTACCTGGTAGTGTTACATACTTAGGGAAGAACATGGAGAAATGGGATTGAATTGTCTTGAATAGTGTGAAGAAGATGGGGAAAGCCATTTGTATATTTAATGGTGCAGCATCCATTAAAAATCCATCTAGCTAATCCACTGGATGTGAACACTGATACCTTGTGTATGCTAATTTCAAAGATTTGATTCATTTAATCAAAATACAGAAATGTAGGTCTCTGATTAACTACTTAATAATTCCCTCCCAGATATCTTAACATGGATGAGGTCAGTTATTAATGTGTTTTGTGAGTTTTTGTTACTATAATTAATCCATATATCCAGAGATCCAATTTTCCAGATGCTGTATTTTCAAAATTTGTAATAAATTTTCAATATTATGTAAAGTTTCTATTTCTCAACAGTCTGTGGAATGGGCCACAATTTTTTACCTTTAGAATGTACTATGTTCAGATTCAAACTGTACATCCTTTCCATTGTACTATCAGATTCAAACTGTACATCCTTTCCATTGTACTATCAGATTCAAACTGTACATCCTTTCCAATGTACTATCAGATTCAAACTGTACATCCTTTCCATTGTACTATCAGATTCAAACTGTACATCCTTTCCAATGTACTATCAGATTCAAACTGTACATCCTTTCCAATGTACTATCAGATTCAAACTGTACATCCTTTCCAATGTACTATCAGATTCAAACTGTACATCCTTTCCATTGTACTATCAGATTCAAACTGTACATCCTTTCCATTGTACTATCAGATTAAAACTGTACATCCTTTCCAATGTACTAATTTTGCTTTTAGTATGGGGTTCCTGGGGGCTGAGTGGTCTAAAGTACTCGCCTTTACCAATCACTGCCATCTCACCTCTGTCTACATGAGTTTGAGTCTTGGGCTTGGCAAATATGCGCATGTGAGAAAGCTTGCCAGTACTGGGGATTTCCTGGGTTCTTCCTCCACCAGTTCCACTGGCCACCATGTACAACCTATCTTGTGCTAAGAAATGACATTTAACCCAAATCAGCAACAACATTTGTGTACATACTTTGCTCAGAATCAAACTGTATATCCTTTCCTACGTAGAGGCCATCAAATATGATGGACTTGAACCAATCAGTTTTGTTTACCATTGCCATTGTTGTGATCCAGCATGTGCTTGCCTGAAAAGAGAAACGGAGTTCATATTAGGCTACACTCTTGCGTCAGTGGACCATTATTTTTCGTCTTTGGCACAATAAAGTTTTCTCTATCGTGTCAGTATGGTGCATCAAAAGACCCAAGGAAATAAAGATCACAGATCGTTAAAGTTAATTGTAGACCGATTGAATCAGTCACATCCCAGGCTTTCTGTACAGAGTGCACTTGTTGCAAAAGTACTTAGAGGCATGAGACAATCAATTTCATTGGCTGACAGAAATGGCTCACTAAGTTTGATTGGCTTGGGCATCAAGCAAGAGCACATTGTCAGAGGACATCAGTTATTTTAGAGGACAAGGAAATTGTAGACAACTGTAATGTTGTCAGACTCTGCATTGTCAGATTGAAACCATATAATGCTAGAAAAGTTATATTTATGGCAGAAATTAACAAATCTGAGCCTGAATAATAATGAGTGTTTGAATTTCTTCAATAAACAAGAAACCATTAAAGATATTTGAAATGAGACTTTTGTGTACACTTAAAACTCATTCCAAAACTGCAATGTTCATTTTTAAAAGAAAATACCACAATATTATCACATCAGTGTTCTTTTTTATTTGGAAGCAAGAATGTAATGCAACCTAGATTACCCAGTCCACTTCTGACCATTATTGAACATGTTGGGGCATCACTGTACAATAGAAATATTAATTTTCTGGAGAAGATATTTGGGGAAATTATAGTTTTCACTTGCAAAAAAATTATCCAGACACAAAGAAAATAATGTTTTTCATTGTTTGAAAAATTTGGTAAATGACAGTATTTTAAAGAAAAACATTCATACTGTGCTTACAAAAATGTTATCACAAATGCATGTACACTGAAACCATCTCCATAAAGAACAGTCAAGAAACAGAGATCCAACAACAAAGTAATCCAGCACCCAGGATTAATTTGAATGTCCCAGCTTCCTCCAGGTTCTGCTGGTTCAAAGGACCTGGTGATTTTCAGGTCTACTGGTCATAGACAGGAGAGTTTAAAAGATGGCCTGTTGTCCATCCATCTATTAGCAAATGTTTGTTATCACTACTCCTCCTAAACTACTTGGAGGATTGCCATGAAACTTTAGACATAGTCATCCTATAGTCTAGTTGTCTTAAATAAAAATTGTGCTGCTTGGATTTCCAATATGGACACAGTGGCCATCTTGAAAATGTTTTGATTGCTGCTTCTCCTGAATGGATGGTCATATGAACATGTGGTTTTCACTGACAGATTTATTATTATGTCAAGTTCAGCTAAATGAAAATAGCATCAGTGCTGTCAAGACATCCATCTTGAAAATCTTGTCACTACTCCTGAATAGCAGTCCTTATTGAAATGGGGTTTCACCCAAGACATTTTTTATAATATAAAACTTTTTATAGCTAATCCCCCAGAATGGATGGTTATATCAACATTGAGGTTACACCTGTTAAGATATCCAAGTTGTTCTAAATGAAAATGATGCTGATCTGATTCCAATATGGCCACCACAGCTGCCATCTTTAAAACCTTGTCACTACTAATGGAAAGTTGCATTGACAGGGGGTTTTCACCAAAAGACTTGTAATGATCTCTACTTTGTCTTAAATGAAAATGGTACCAATTCAGCATCCAGTTTGTCCACCACAGTAGCTTATTTGAAAATGATATTATCACTGAAGAATATCAGAGATGGTTTCAACACTCAGCAGGTAAAGAAAAAGAAATGATCTATCTTGAATTTTTGGAAATTTTTATCATGCATTAGAGCATCAGTCCCTTCAAGGGACTCTTGTTTACAGTTGTTAAAATTTCTATAACTAAAAAAGTCATAAATGAAAAACTTGAACAACAAACAACAAGAACATTCATACTTGATATACTGCATTTATTATCAAAACCAAGGTTTAAAAAAATGTACTTCCACTTATTTTCATATGATCACTAAATAGTATTTTTAAAAATATAATGGGAACATAAGTTACTGATCAACCCTCAATCTGCCTGGTTGCTTGATTTATTGATGATGCTGTCATACCTATTTGAGGACATAGCATGGTGTTTGTGGTTCAGGTGATTTATTGCATTAGATGTCAAACCACTGTACAACAGTTGGAATTGCTAAAGATTTCCAATATTCTGCAAAAATATTATTTGTATTCAAGTATTTGTTACTGCAATAGTTTTTTGTCAGGTGAGGAAGGAATTATTTCATTGCACGAATGCAAGCAAAACATCAGTTTTCATGGAACAATTGTTCTTACAGCAAGTATAGAAATATTGCAGTTGTGTATGAAAGCTGTATGATACAAAAGTTAATGACTAGGAAAAGATAATGCACACCCTCACTATAAGACCCTTCATTATAGGGAGGATATTTGCTTGAAATGAGTGAATAAGGGATATATTTCATCAAGCAGGTGAAAATACTTATGTTTCACCCACATATATCCCTTATTTGCTTGGAGCAAAAAATATTCTTTTTATTTTATGCACAAATATATTGATGTGGAATATGTATAACAGATTGAAGTAGTATATTTCTTGCTGGATTCCGCACAATGTCATTGGTTAACTGATTATGGTCTGCAGTGTTTTGTATATATTTGCACAGAAAATGTAAGAGTTACATCATTCTCTTCCCCATTTCAAGGTGAAATGGCACATAAAAATAAAAAACAATGTAGAAAAATAGTATTTACACCTGGTTCGTCTTGAATGCAAGGCAGCCATACTTACCAACAGACCACAGAAGCATATAAGAATGGCTTCAAATTTCTTGGTCATAATGTTATCAATATATCTTGATTGGCTGTTAAAAAAATATTTATTGCATTTCACTCCATTGTATTAACAAGATTGTTTCTCCCAGAAAGTTCAATATTTTGCAGTCTAGTTTATCATAAAATGAAACCGGTATATGTACCTGTTATTAGCCAAGTATGGTCATTGATCCCATTTATTTAGTGGTAGTGAAATAAATGGACATGTCTGATGTGCTTGATTATGAGGCATATGCACTATAAAGTGATATACTCTATGGTTCACGTGGATAATGTTGTAATGATGATGTACTGTAATAGTTGATATGTTCATGGTTGGACATTTTGCCAAAAATTAAAGTCTAGTCCTTGGAAACATATATTGATATAAAAACACCTTTTTCCACTCAGATGAATCATTACTTTAAAAAGAAATGTAAATAAGAAAGCCACAAACTGCTGTTTTATTTTGCCCTAATAATGTCATAATGTTATTCATTTCTGTGTAATAAATTTTTTAGAAAAGAAGGTACATCTTTCTTTGGGGTAAGAAAACACAACTATGGGTTAGGAAACCTTTTTATGGCTAACTAATTCATCTTTGTATCTTCAGTACATACCATAGATTTTTCTGTAGATAAAAGCTGGATCAACAATAATGAATACAACAGTAGCTTGAAGTAAAGTTTTTTTTACAGTCTGTATTTTATTGAGCAATGGGCATGCCAGAAAAACAAAAGCCTGCAGGTTTGATCATGTACATTTATGGTCAAGTCAAATTGGCCAGTGAACAACTTCAAACGGAATTCTTATCAGATTTTACTATGATGATTTTGAATATGATGGTAAGGCTTTTGTCATAAAGATCTCATAGCCCTTTCAAATTCACTTTGTCTTATGTGAAGGTTGCATGAAGAAAGAACTGATTGTTTAAGTCTGTTGGATTTGAAACATATCTAAAAGGAATTATAGAGCATGAAAATGAATTGTGTGGACTGATTTTACACAATATTTCAACGATACTACCTGGTCAGCTATGCCTCATTTAACTGCCCCAGAAGGAAAATTTGGAAAGATCGTGCTGATTGTCTGTTCACAAATCCAGCTATCAGAAGATCACTGTGTGCCTGCTTGCTGCCGCATAACAATGGCATATTTGGGTCAAGACAAGACAAAACAAACAGAAAATAATTAGTTGTTGCTGTAAGATGGCTTCCAGTAAATCTGCTAGACCGGTTACCTATAGCAATGCTATTTTTGTACCAGTCAGTGTTAGAACAAATTCATGACAAGCAAACACCCATTGAGAAATACACCTTTCTTAAGAATTTATCCATTGATTTTATAGGCACAGTGCCAAAACAAAAGGTAACTTTTTTTTTCTCTCCAGTAGATATTGTCTGATGGCAAGCATAAAAGAGGGTATCAGGTGGGAGAGATTATCAATACACTGTATTCCGTCACAGTTTAAAATCTTTGACAATTCAAATGAACTTTTTTCTTATTTGCACTAAAAGTTCAGTGACAAAACATTTTTCAACTAATCAAAAGGAAATGGTGGAAAAAGAAGCAGACATAAAAATGTATTTGTTCCTACCTTGCCAACATGTTTTTCTCACTTATCTCATTAGCACATTTTTCCTCATTAAAAAACATACCTATTTTAAAAATTACAGAATATTCAGATCTCATTATTATTTGGTGCATTTCAGTTTAATTATCTAGGTCACAAGTCAGAAGGTGATCTCCACTGACCTTGAATGTACCACTTTTCATGTAGCAATACTCCATAGATTGCTTTCAGTGGTACATGTATTTTTTTTATATTGTAATTTCTCATTTAAGCAGGAAAAATACAGTTGTTTGGAAGCTTGTTAATATAATCATGAGTACTTTTGAGAGTAGTTTTTGTCTTGCCTACAAAATCAGACAAGGTTATATAATATGATAATAATATTGATGGTGGCATTATACCATACATTCCTCTTGCTGAAGAATTTGTTACTGAAATAAGAACTATCCGTGGATTTGCTGATGTGCAGATGCCGAGTTTCCTAGAAGCCATGATGATATTATTGCAGTATTGCTTTCTACTGGGGGAACTGTTTGGTGAAGTTAAAAATATAGTACCCCAGCTAAATGTGAAGGATATATATAATATATATATATATATATATATATACTTCACCATACAACAATCTGGGAAAACATTTTCAAAGGGAGATTGTTTTGTATTTTGTTGGTTTTAAGAGCACCTGAAATAAAGTTTTGGCTGTATCAAGTTAAGTGCCTTTCCCAAGGACACACAGAGACGGCCAGCATTAGCTGGCCTTAGTGAGCATTGACCCTGCAACCCTTGGATTAGGAATTCAGCACAATACCAAGTGAGCTACCTGAGGTCTCTTACAAGGGGAGGAGGCAGTAGTGAATTTAGTACAGTACATCATGTGAGATATAATATCAGTGGGTGGCAGTAGCACCCACTGGAACAGGTAAAATTATACTCCTCCGACTACAGCATCCTGTAGTCAGTAGTCAAGGGAAAATGCGTACTGTCCTAAAATAGTATTGTAGTCAGCCAATTGGAACTTGAGAATCAATCATGTGATGTACTGTTGTGCAGTGAATTCTGTTCCTATCCTTCAATATTAAATAAAATGATAATAATCCTACAAGAAAAAGACAGTGTTGTTTAGCTTTATTTTCCATTTCTTGCAGGGTATTGGACATTAAATCCCTCTCACCTGGTTCAACCAATCATTTGGACAACAGCAAAGACAATTCTACTGGTCAACCTTCTGTCTTAGATTGCACCACAGCTGACCTCACAACAAATGGAAGTACAGACAGTAAGTTGAACATGCTCATGCCTATTTCATTAAATTTATTTCTCTCAGTGGCAGTATATGTCACTTTTTGAAATCAACAAAGGCTCAGTTTGACTTGCTCTGAAGTTTTCATTTATTTAATTTTTTTTGTTTTTGTTTTGTTGCCCTAAATGGCAGTCGACAAAACAGCTTTAGTTGATTAACTCACTTTTACACCTGGACCTCACTGGTTAACTCCTGTTAGTTTTATGTTGAAAACTAGTTGGAATGATATTTTCTGCACAGACTGTATTCAGATGCATTATTGTGGTTATGCATAGCCACAGTGTAAAAAAATACGTAATGTAGTTAAAACCTAGTCTAGATAATCATCATCATTATCATCATCATCATATCATCATCATCATAAGATGATGTAAATAACTACAGACCAATCTCTATCCTTCCTTGTCTCTCCAGATTACTAGAAAAATATGTACATGATTCTTTTCTCAACTATTTGAACACTTATGATCTTATTCATGATAATCAGTCTGGCTTTCGATAGAATCACTCCTGTGAAACTGCACTTGTATCTTTGATTGATAAATGGCTGAAAACATTAGATCAAGGAGAAATGGTAGGCACTATTATGATTGATTTTCATAAAGCTTTTGATCTTGTAGACCATGACATTTTGCTTGAAAAACTAAAAATCTATAAATGCAGTGAAAACTCCCTAAACTGCTTTAATTCTTACTTAACCGATAGAGTGCAAAAATATCTTTAAATGGTCAACTTTCTGAAAGTAAAAATATTAATTGTGGAGTACCACAAGGCTCTATCCTTGGACCTCTGTTATTCATTCTATTTATCAATGACTTACCTCTTGAGATTGGAACTTCAGTTTCTTTCACTGACCTCTCAGTGGATGATACTATACTGTTTGAGATGGGTAAAACCAAAATGGTACTTGAAAATAACTTACAAGATGCTCTCAACAGACTTCAGGTATGGTGCAAGGAAAACAGTATGATTATAAATACAGAAAAAATGAAAGCCCTACTAGTTACAACACAACAAAAACAAGCAAGGCTAGATAGCGACAAACTCCAGGTTCTATTTGACAATATGAGCCTTAATATAACCTCTCAGGATAAAATTCTTGGTGTATTCGTAGATAACAATCTTACTTGGTCTATTCACATTAAACACATTGCAAAAAAGGTTAATTCTTATCTTTGGCCACTGAGGAAAATAAAAACATACATTCCTCTTCAGTATAGGGTCATCTTTTATAAAAGTTATATTCAGCCATGTCTGGACTATTGTAATGTAATTTGGGGGTAATACCTGTAATTCAAACATAATGACACTTTTAAGACTCCAAAAGAGGGCTTGCCATTTAATTCTAGATCAATGTATAGACAATTTCCAGGATGCAATGAGTAATATAAAGGTTTTAGCAATACATGAAAGAATATTTCTTAGAAAGGCCAAATTGATATATAAAGTATCCAGAAAAGTCATTCCTGTCTATGCAAGCAATATCTTTCACCAAAGAGATGCTGATGGTAGTCCAAATTTAAGGTCCATAAGCAGTAAAAATTACATTATACCAAGGCCAAAGAAGGAATTGTTTAAAAAAAAATTTTCAATATACTGGTCCACTGGTATGGAACAACATTCCCAGTGACATAAGGCAGGCTCCTAGCATTTCTTCTTTTCATAATCAGTGTTTCAAATGGATGAAATCTTCAGAACATTCAACAGTTCTAGTACAATAAATACCACCTGCTTTTCTGTAATTTTGCATCATTTTCACAGCTGAATTTTTCAATGCAGGATGATATTTTATATTTTATATATGTTTATGTTTTCACAGATGCCTGTGCATGTGTTCCAGGCTTGATACTTTGACTTTTAAAGTCACTTAATTATTTAGTATCAAGCCAGATTCTTCACGTCATGTTGTATATACTGTATATATTGTACATAAGAGATAGAAGACCTCAAGGTAGATTAGTTCTGTAACTAATTGAGTTACCTTCTCTAAATAAAGTCTTTATTATTATTATTATTATTATTATTATTATTATTATTATTATTAATATTATCTGTATTTTCAGAAGCTTGCTCATTCATTTTACAAGAACTAATCTCCCCGAGGGGCAATGTATTATATACAAGTATTTAGCAGTACAGTTTCAGGAATGTTAAATACAATATACAGTATGGTTTGTGTACCGTCAGGCAGGGGAAGACAAAATTTAGCTCCTTATTTATGGATCTCATTATACACAAGAGGTAAAAATTAAACTTAATTTTTTTTTGGGGGGGGAGGGGGATGCTGTGTTCACTATACACAGTCTCTCACTAGATCACCTATTGTAATATCAGTTGATTGTTGGTTGAATATTTTTTAAGGCATATTGAGCACAGTTTTGTTTATATCATGGTGAGGATAGGAGTCAGATGCCTCTTCCAAGGACACATTGAGGCAATAGACATGGGTGGGTATCAAACCCAGGACCTGTGGATTACAATCTAATGCTCTACCAACTTAGCTACAGCAGCTTGCTCATTATACAGGAAGTTTGCTGTATGCTTGTCCAGATATCTGCATAGTCCAATAGAGTTTGAACCTAGTCCAGATATCTGCATAGTCCAATGCAGTTTGAACCTTGTCCAGATACCTGCATAGTCCAATGCAGTTTCAGTCTAGTCCAGATACCTGCATAGCCCAATACAGTTTGAACCTAGTCCAGATATCTGTATAGTCCAATGCAGTTTCAGTCTAGTCCAGATACCTGCATAGCCCAATACAGTTTGAACCTGGTCCAGATATCTGTATAGTCCAATGCAGTTTCAGTCTAGTCCAGATATCTGTATAGTCCAATGCAGTTTGAACCTAGTTGGGTGGCCTAAGGGAGGTCAAGGGTTCAGATCCTGGCAAAAGTTATACCAAAGACTTATAAAAATTATACTTGCAGCTGCCTCACTTGGCGCTCAGCATTAAGAGGTTAGTATTAGGACTGTTCCACCTGGTGTTAGGATAATGTGACTGAGTGGGACATGATGCCACATGTCTGTGACATGATGCCCCAGTGCAAGACATCACTGTCACACTGCAGACTTCATAGCAATAGGACTCAAATTGTTAAAGCTACATTAAAAACCCAAAACAACACTGTTGAACCTAGTCGGACTATCTACATAGTCTAGTGCAGTTTGAACCTAGTCCAGATATCTGCAATGCCCAGTGCACTTTGACTCTAGTCCAAATAGCTGCCTAGTCCAGTGCACTTTGAACATAGTGACATGCTTCCACACTTGTAATTTTTAAAAATATTGTTCCTTTCTAAGAAAATTGCCCTGATTTTGTCACAGCAGTCATTTTCCCAACAGCAGTGACAACCTC
The DNA here is from genome assembly GCA_016617855.1 of Megalonaias nervosa. Lineage (NCBI taxonomy): Eukaryota > Metazoa > Mollusca > Bivalvia > Unionida > Unionidae > Megalonaias > Megalonaias nervosa. The sequence goes on from JAECUM010005527.1 coordinate 126,194, forward strand.
ATAGTAAGCAGTCTTCAGATTTTAAAGTTTTTTATTTGATTTTAAGCTTGACATGCAGGCCATGACCATTTTGACAGGAATTTTAATTTATATTTACCAATGAAGATTGTGTCATGGATTATTCCTTTTGATGTTCTAGGTCTGTCACCTTTTCCATTCTTTCCATATTCTCACAGGTACCAGGGAGCCATTTGGTTTGAGTATGTGGAGTCAGACAATGTCACAGCTACATGAACAGCAAATGCATTTCATTGACACTATTTTCTGACCTTGTGCTTGCCATAACTGTACACAAGTAAATTCTCCAATATATCTGATTGGTTATTATTATCTAATCTAGGTTCATCCATCTTGTGCAGCCCATTCAAATGGCATATGGCACTCAGTGGGACAGTGAACCTTTAAACTATCTTGCCCAATTTGTGGAAGAGATTGTTCAGTTAATTTTTGTTGACAACTGCCTACAGTCTAAATCACAATACTCAACTCTGATAACACATAACAGTCCTATTTTAACCTCAATTAAATTTTGGAAAGGAAAGTTTTGAAACCTTACGTTTCTTTTTGGGTGATAATAATTACCAGAAATATTTTTTAGCCAAGATTTTGAAAGTTGTTTTTGAATGAGATAAGCATGATTCATTTCTTTTCCATTCATGGAATGAATTGTTGATCACACATTGGTCAAATGACATCCATTCTTCTTATTATATCCCCCCTCCTTGATATATTTGATTGAATCCTTTAAAGGTGCAAATTGGCATGTGCTGTAGTTGGAGGTGTATTCAAGGTGGCTTGAAGCCACCTGAGGTCAGTCCTGTCACAAAGATAAAAAGAAAACATTCCACCAAAGTTCAGTCAAGTAAAGATGTCACTCTAGATATGTGGCTGATGCTTTAATGGCTAATTATTTACTGTAAGAGACCGTAGGGTGCTACAGTGTAATGTACTTTTCAGTTCTGTACGGTCTTGACTAACCCATTGTTATCAAACGTGTCTAAGTGTATGCAGTCCAAACTGTTTAGTTAATTGGCATAAACCACAAGATATTATCGGAGTGAAAGACGTTAACTTAATTCAAGCAGAATTCAGTTAATTTTATTTGGAATTTCCGCTTTGCTTTGGAATGAAATGTACATGTACTATATATAACCTTTACAAGATTTTGAAATGTAAAGTTAATTTTTATTTCTACAGAAAAACTGAAACCTCCCCACTGTCATACCTAGGTAAGGTTAATCAGTCCTAACTATCACAGATACAGTTGTTTAATTGGTTAGTTTGGTATATATACTTGGCATGTGGCTGGATAAACGATGGGTCAGTTTCATGGCATTGTGAAAGAATTTTATTTTTGTTCACGTTTTGTTCACCGAGGATAATTTGAACACGAGATATACAATTTAGTCTTGGCACATGCTAATTACAGAGTATCTAGATTTTTTAAGACCACAGCAGGCAAAATTATCATTCATTAATTTAATATTAATTATTCAGTTGCATTATTAATTATTCAGTTGCAGCAATGTTTAAATGTGAAGACTCCAGCCTGTTCATGACCTCCTCCTTAAAAATTAAATTAAAGAAAAAAAATAGCATATTTTATTTGTATTAAAGAAATGATAGAGATATATTGAAACAGACGAAAAATAGAACTTTCTCCATCTCTTTCATTCACACTTATCATGATTGGATCATTGTGTCTTTTTAACAGCATTGCTATATAGTTAATTATCTTACATTTCTTTGAAAAATTTCAGACAAGTTCTTTTTGTAACACTAGTATTTTTTTCAAGCACACATAGCATGAACAAAGCCAGGTGGACTGGTTTAGGATTGGTAGTCTTTTTTGTGTAAAGAAAGGATCACATTGTGTAAAGTTAGTGAGGTCTTCACATTCTTTCACCTTCAGCAACTAAGCATCAAGATTTATACTCATTAGCGGTAACTGAAAATCTTGTGGTTTTTTACAGAGATTGCCTATGATGGGCAGTGAAACGTGAATTTTCAGTAACTTCTCACAATAAGTCAAACCAATAAATCAGGGCCACAACTTAAGTTAGTGAAGTATGAATGATTTATACTCCCTTCAGTGGTGGTCACTGGGCAGATTGTTGTGATTCAGCACACAACAACTCAGTCGAATAAAAGGGGACCATGGACCCAAAATCCTGCATAGATACAAGTACTTTAAAATAAGACATGTTTTGTAACAACTTTAAACAGGAAATTCCAAGTGTCCATCATAGTCTACAAATTTTCGATAGTCAAAGTACTTTGGTTCCTTCTGTTTTCTGTAATATTTTGTACACTTTTATGTGTTTTCTCAGGTATACAAATAGTTAAGGGTAGAAGAAAAATAATTATCACTTTCTTAAGAAAGTAAGATTTTAATATATTCATTAAATTAAAAGATCAAGTTATATACTTTTATATATTATTCATGGATTGATGGTCTATGAAAAGGATATTAATAATAAAATACAGTATATTGTTTTATAATGTTCGTGTTTACATAATATATTTGATCTTGGGATTTTGAGCATAAATGCATTCTAAGTTTACCTTTTGTCAGGAATACAAGATCCAGTTTGTTTTAGAATACTTTTAAATATTCTGTATTTCCTGCACTGCATTTTACTGGCATGTAAGTTGTTCTATGATTTGATTTCAAATTTTGTGTAACGTCTGAATCTTAAATGTTTTTGCTGAGAATGTGAGATAATATTGTGAATCTGATTTATTCTGTGCAATTAAAAATCCTCAGATTAGCTAAATGCTTATATGGCGAGTCAACCGCCACAACCTGATCTACCATCGTATTCTGGTACCTCTGTGTCTATGTAGTTTGTTCGGAATAATCAATAGAACAAAAAACACAGACCCAGCTTTGATGGCACATTATGCAATGGCAGATCAGAATCTGTGTAGTTTGCAGTTGTGAGTATGTACAGTACCAAAGTAGGTCCTTGGGTAAGGTATTCTCTATGCATTGTCATGATATAACCTTCTTAGTGTTGCTGTGCCATAAAACTTAAACAATAATTTAAAAAGAAAAAAACTACCAAAATGTACCATCTTAAACTCTAAAGTCTATTTACAGACTTGGAATGCACCAGTTGTAGATAAATAATGTACAAGCCCAACAATACAATGATTTACAAAAAATATTCACCAAAGTATGGAAAAGTAACCAAGGGCTACAGTGTTTTAAGACAATGTTTCCATTTACTTCTTTGTTTGGATTCTGGTTAGTTGTACTCCAGACATCTTTCATTGCAGTGTGCATATGGGGCCAGCTGCATATCAGTGATTTTGAAACTGATTTTTACTTTCATTGACAGGTTTAGTGCAAGACAAATTCAGAATGTGATTTTATCAGAAATTATCCTCTATTATTTGATTGGTAGATGTCTACACACATGGCAGGTCCCCGTGTCTTTTCCAAAAGCTTGCTGCAAAAATCGTTCATGTCCCTGACAGTCAAATTTAGGAGAATGGGCTTGTCAGAGTTTCACTTCTTCCTTTAGACCGCAGCAGCACAGGAAGGTGACAATCAGATAATGAAGTGCCCATGGTTACTGATTGTTCTCCCATCTTGTTTTTGTATACATGTGCTGGTCCCACTGACAATCAATCATCATGTCCTGAAAAATCTTGACATGTGAAAAATAGATGTTCAGTTCCTTGTCCCCATCTGTGTCAGTTTAACTTGGCACATGATAAGTGTAAATTATAAGTGTTTCCAAGGGAGTTTGAGTGGTACGGTTTTATATTTGTGTCACTAAAATAGGTTTCTTTAGCATATTCATAATGAAAATACGGCTGATGTTTGTGGCATTATCTTCATCCTGATCTACAGACACTACATACCCTCATAAATCTGAAAAGACAGGGGCCTATAATGGTATTCAGTGTGATCCTGGACTCGATCTAAATGATGATCAGGTTTTTGTCAAGTCGAGTTGAGGCTCTAATACCACAGCTAATAGTGAAGAAATCGGCCCATATCTAACTGGCATCTGACAAATCATAATTTATTTTTGTCATGATTTTCATCACTTTCCACTCAAATATGTAGTAAACAGTACATTGTTGTGAGAAATTGAAAATAATTCAACATAAGCTCTATCTATGGTTATCTGTCAGTGATCTTTCCATAGACTGCATTGTCATCCTGCTCCTCTTAAATATGGATGAAGACGGAAATAAATTATCTTTCAGTTTTCTTTATCACTAAAACATGCAACGGCATATCAAGTTTTTTTAATCAGATGATTTTTTTTATTTTGTTCATTCAATGTTGCACATTGAGTGAGCATGGGCTCACACGTTTCCCAAAATATTTTGTCTTATGTCTCCCAAGTCTTAACCCAGGGCATGCTTTTTGTGAGAAAAATAAATACATCTCAGTGTTTCTTTAGTGTTTTTCCATCCATATCTCGGCTGGCACTAACAGTGGCCAAAGTTGCTAAAGGTGATAAAACTAAGATTGCAGTGAATGTCTTTTTTAAATAATGTATCTAGCAATGAAAACATTCAGTTTTTGTAGTAGCCCTCAAACTTGAATGTAAAGTGTGTGATAGTCATTAGTGTACCATATTTTCAATGTTAAAGTGTGTGACAGTCATTAGTGTACCATATTTTCATTGTTAAAGCCACCCCTGCAGCAAGGAAGGTTTAACTTAACATGAGATTTAAATAATGACTAAAGAGACTAAATTTATGGCAATACACAATTTGTCATTCAATTAGTTTGTTAGAGAAAAAAGTAATTCTGAAAAAATAACATTTTTATTGTAATGAATGCTGGTAGATTGTGGATGTACACTAACATTAAATGAGAGCATGATCTGGAACAGAAAATTCCATGGCACAGCTTATTTCAGGGTTAACCAGATAATATTTTCATGAATTACTTTAGCACATAATAAAACTTTTATTGTAATAATTTAAGCATGTGGGGAGAATACCAATAGGATATTACAGTTCAGACCACAAAGTTAAGGTAGCAAAACTGTTGAAACAAATAAGATTCACATTTTTATTGCACTGTTAGTGCATTATGTATTATTTTCCTTTGGCCCTCCAAACTGTTTTGTGTCCCACATATTTGGAGGGTGGGGCACACATTGTCTCTGCCAATAGGATTCTGTGTGCAACACTGTTGATTTAAAACAGATATATTAATTTCGCACCAATATGAAATGGCTTTGATGGTCATTAAAGTATTGATGAGCTTTTTCTTTTTTACAAAAAGAATTGTTTAGAGGGATCTGTCTACAAGTTTTGATGAATATATTCATCCATCCTTCAGTTCATCCATCTATCCTCTGATACAACACTGAGGAAAATATCCCCGTCATTTATAGGTTATGTCAAAGAGCAATAACAGTAAACAACAAAATTTGTTGGACATCCTTTCTTATGTCACATCAAATACCATCCTACATTTCTCTGGCTGAGTAGGGACTTTACAGTTGAAAGATAAATGCATTGGAAGATGTGGAATGTTTGATCAGAAATAGTTAATTGTCTGAATAACTGATAATTTTATGCACAATAAATAGAATAGTGACAGACAGTCTGTTTTTCCCTGTGATCAATAAATCCACATAAATGATATTGAGATCACTGACATGCAACTGTACTTATATTAATGCAGCTTTCTGGTTAGCTGCTTTGTTTGTATGGATAAATTTGGATCAGCGCTTTTTTTAAAAGCAATTTTACTGATATACAGCTTACACTGTTTAATCATATGTCCCTGGTGGTTTCTTCAACTTTTCCATTCTTTTTAGCAGGCTCTTCAGCAGTAACATCCTGTTAATTAGACCTGTCAGGCTATCTATAAACTTTTATTCTCAGCTTCTCCCAAGCTGGGACTCCACATTATTGATATTGCCTTATTATCCCAGTCTGATCAGTCACTCTTTTAATTTCTGGTCCCACTGGGTTCCTTTTGAGAGGCAGGAAATTATTTTATAGTTTTTGTTGTGGAATAACTTCACAATGAAAGAGACCCCCTTATGAGGTAAAATAAAATAGTTGACTGCACCAGCTGATTTATAATATCTTGGCAAGACAAGTTAAAATAATTATGAAGAAAGAATGAAGCATACTTCACTTTCATTGGGTATATTTGTAGGGCAATTTGTCCATCAGTGTGCATATTTATCTTAAGTCAGTGGAGAGCTTTTAACAAGATGTAGCTGGTATTTTGGTTGCTGTAAAGAGAAGATGAGTAATTTGTCAGATTTTCCTCTGTCACTCATGCCCAGCCTTTGTGGTGATTAATGCTCTGATCCAATCACAGCATCCCACTTCTGACACCAAGTTTTGATTATCACTGCTGGTTGAACCCTTTGCATGCTGAAAGTAATGTAGTGTCAACATTTACTAAAATTTTTGTGTTTCTAGAGTGAACATAAAAAGAATTTTAGATTCAACAAAGGATAGCACAAACAGATAGCTTAAGCTGCACATACTGCTGATGTATCAGAGGTGTTTGGTATTCACAATGTAGATAGAATGTGAATTCTATCCTTTAAATTATCTAAAAGAAAATGGAAAAAAATTCCATGGGTCTCAAATCTCTTTCTAAATGTGAAAATGTATCTGCAGTAAAATATTTTTTAACTCAAACACCATTTATCTGAGTACCTTACATCACTCAAGTAACTCACTATGTCTTGCCATAAATCCTTCTTTTGCCTCTAACTTCAAAAACCCTAAAAGACTTTAGTACAATTTATTAGGGTCTAGAGCACTTTTAAGTTTTTAAAGTTTTGGCAATGTTTTATAAATTCAGAGTGTTTCAATTTGTCTGAAGTTTTCTTTTTACCTTACTAACTTATCTTATTACCATATTCCTTTTTGAAAAATTGTGCTAAATGACAAGCTTTTACATTTCTACAAAAAAAATCTTGACAGTATGGCAAAAAAGTTCTTATATTTCATTATTTATTCTTTTCATTTTAGGTGGTCTTGATACTTTGGTTTCCACCAATGCCAGCACAGTTCTCAGCAGTAGTGACTCTTGGGTAATATCTGGAGTTCCATCCCCTGAAATAGGTAGGCTTCATTCCTATGAACACTGCAATTACCCATGTAATTTCTTCCCTCTCCAATTATGAGATTAAAAATTTGTGTCAGAGGCCTTAACTGTTTGTTAATTAACATGCCATCTCAATTAAACATTCCAGATTTAGAAATGATATGTATTCATCAAAATGGGCATACGAAGAAATATTTTCTTTAGTTTAATTAACTCTCTGATTTATATAATGCCTCCCCACTCCAATAGACCCCATCCCTTGATATGGTCTGCGTGAAAATACAGTGCTTGTATTAGTTTTGACTGAAAGTTGTGACAGTTTGAATTAATTTTACAATGATACAAGTAAACATGGTTTACAACTATCAATGGGAAAACCTGCTGGCAGTTTAGGAACATTAATTTTCTTTTGAAAACTTTTGTAAAGGTAGTGTAAAATTTCTAATATTATTCTGGTTTTACAAAAAATTATACATTAATGGTTGACATCTTTCACCAGTTATAACAACTGGTGCAAATTCTTCTTTTTTTGAAATTTTTAAAATTGTAGCATCAATACATTATGTAGAAAGAGTGACAAAAAATGGTTTCCTTGGAGATTTGATTTACGTAAATTAATTCTGTTACTTGTCTTTATCTAATTGAGGTTTGTTCGATTTTCCTTTGGCCTGCAAATTTGATTGAGTAGTGTTTTTCTACACACATTATAGATTTTCATCTCCACTTGAAAGATTCATGTCATACAGAGCTAAAAAAATTCTGTGTAAATTGGTATGAGTCCGACTGGGCGGTGTTGATAATTTTTCAAGCAAGAAACTCATAAAGATGGTTTTATTCACTTTATTTGTCTTGGTTTAAGCTGTTCATCAAATTATTTGTGGGCACATTGTCAGTGGAAAGTGTTTACTGTTGCTGGAAATAAAGAATAAAATGGGTTTGGAATATTGTACAAACCATTTCCATGGTCTGAAATGGAATGCAATACGTGCTACCCACACCTCACATATGATTAACACTGTCATGAAAATAGTTTACATTCATCAAAAAATGTATAATTGCTTTAAATCCAATTGGGGTTATTTTGCTTGTAATAAGTTCAGTTATTGATTTTTTTTGTACACACTGTAAATTTAGAGCCTTATGAGATCAAATATGACAGCAATTTGTTTGTCTTTGGTTGAAAAGAGGCAACCAGTGATAAAACTAAGGGAGATGTTTACTGTGAACAGTGGTGTGATTGAATGCATACATTTTCCTACAGATCTTATTGGAACACATTTTTGTATAAATGTCGTCAGCTAATTTTTAAGAGAGAGGGGAAAAAATCATAAAGTTGCATATATGCACTTACATGTTTTGAGATCAGCTGTTGGAACATCCAGAAAGAATTATGTTAATATGCTATTTTGGAATTAATAATTCCTCTTTAT